>PITA01007872.1:58895-88581 GCA_004023965.1 Spilogale gracilis | reverse complement strand
GGGGGAAGGTGGAGAATGAATTTGCTTGGCCTGGTCAACCCAATGGAGGCTCTTCCTCTTTCCCATCCAACCCTCTGCTTTTGAAGGGGCCCAGACGGCCTAAGTTCAGGTCCCAGGGACCTGTTACCTACGTACAGAACCTACCCCGAGGTGGATTCTACCTCAAGATGGACTAAAACTGTCCCCTGGCTCTCCGTAAAGCTAAATTCAATCTCAGAGCAGTCGCCCTCTCCAAGATTCTCTCGGCCCTAAGACTCCTCAACATGTTCAGCACCAGTCAGGGTCACAGAGGTGCTGCCGCGTCCTCAGCTCTCAGGGGATACATCAATGCAGGGACGGCAAGGCCATCAGCCCTCGGGTCAGACCCTTTTCTCTGGCTCCTATGACCATCCACCAGTTTTGAACTCTGCTGCCGAGATACCTTCAGGCCCCAAGGGCACTTTGCAGTAAGGCTTAAAAGTTCAACGAATCTACAAAATACCAAGTCTGCACCCTTTAAGAAGTCACTGTCGTGAAAGACAAGAGGCTAAGGAACTGTTCCAGATTAACAGAGACTGAAGACACATGGCAACTAAATGCAAGGTGTGGTCCCAGATTGGGCGTAGCGGGGACTGTGCAGAGAGACATTAAGACAGCTAGCGAAATTCAAGTTTAGAAATAAAATATTTAAGGATAGACGATGATATCTGCAACTTACCCTCAAAAGCTTCAGCAATTATATAGCGAGACACAGATCTGTAGATAGACACGCTGGTGGGAAGAAAGCAAACGCGGCGGCGTGGTATTAGCTGGGGAACCTGTAAAGGGTATAGGCAAGCTCTCTGTGTTTGTCTTGCAATTTTTCTTTAAGTTTGAAATTCTTTCAAAATAAGTTCTTAAAAACCATGAGTCCCATTGACTTTTGACCTGTATCACCAAGGTCCAGGTTCATTAGGGACCCTGTGCCTTCTAGGCTCTGAGATGAAGGAGGAGATAGGCTGCTTGGCTCCTCCCTTCAGGACTAAGGCTGTCTCTGTCTCTGTCTCTCTCACACACACTCTCTAGGTCCAATCTCATTTCACCCCCTGGTCGGGTCTACATCTCTCTCTACCCCAATGGCTTTGTGTTGTGATGGGTTGTTTATTTGCTTGTTTTGGTTGCTTGCTTTTTTTTTTTTTTTAACCTTTTTGTCTTTCTGCAACTGAGAGGAGAACTTCCAGAGCAGCCTATAATACTTCCAATCCATCCTGAGCACGGCTTTTTTTGTTGTTGTTTTATCTTGTTTGGAGTTTTCTGATTATCTTGACCCCGTACATTTCTGTCTTTCAACATTTTTTGAGATGTTTTTAGTCAATATTGGTTCAATCTTTTTTTTTCCCCCACTTGGTGCTCTTTCTCTGTACTTCTAAGGCTCTGATGACCCAAATGTTAGAGCTTTTCAAAATTGTCCTACAGGCTTGAAACAATGTGTATTTATTTTTACCCAGCGTCGATAAATCTGAAATTGAAGCATGGCTTATCAGGGGCTCGCTGCTTCAAGGTCTCACCTGAATGCAATCTAGATAATGACTAGGTCTCATCAAAAGCACAACTGGGAGGGGCACCTGGGGGGCTCAGTCATTAAGCATCTGCCTTCCGCTTGGATCGTGATCCCAGAGTCCCGGGATCCAGTCGGGCATCCAGCTCCCTGCTCAGCGGGAAGCCTGCTTCTCCCTCTCTCACTCCCCCTACTTGTGTTCTCTCTCTGGCTGTGTTTCTCTCTGTCAAATAAATAAATAAAATATTTAAACACACACACACACACACACACACACACACACACACGCAACTGGTGAAATAGCCACTCCAAGCTCACTCAGGTTGTTACCAAAATCCAGTTCCTTATAGCTGCAGAACTGAAAGTAAATTTCTTGGTAGAGGTTGCCTGCCGTGTCTTCCCACACGGGGGTTCTTAAATGCAATCACTTGCTTCCTCAGAGCCTGCAAAGGAGAAACAGAGAGGCAAACCTGTTAACAGGACAGAAGCTCATATAACATAATACAACATAATCATGGAAATGACATCCCATTACCTTTGTCATATTCCATTGGTTAGAAGCAAATCACAAGTCCTATCCATACTCAAGGCCATGGAGACGGGCATTATGGAGGCATCTTTGAGTCTGTCCATTGCATCACGAAGGAGGCTGCAGACCAGTCTGTGGCCCCATGTGTCCCGGCCTCCGGGCCTTAGCATAATGGAGTCCTGAAGAGGTAGGAAGGCAAATACAGATTAAGGCTGGCAACCAACCTCTCGGGCAAGCTGCCTACAGGATCAGAGACCAGGTTTGTGATGGCTGGAATATTAACGCAAGGTGGGAGACCTCGAATGCATGGTTCTGGAATGTGAATCCCAAAATGCAGGTGAAGGCAACACAAAAAAGCCCAGGGTAGACAACAGACAAGGTAGACAGTGCAAGGTAAGCCCTGAGGGAGAGAGAGAAGAAAGAGGAGAAAGAGCCAGAGACAGACAAGTAAAAACACTGAAATTTGGTTTGCACACCAAAATTTCAAAGTTTATGAAGTACCCTAAAGGCCATGAACAAATTCAACAAATGCCATGCAAATTTATTCCAGATGAAAATAATTTTAAAGTCAGACAAAATAACTGTGTTTAGGATGCTCAAGGAAATAAATGAAAGATTGACTTCTGCTTAAAGACACCAGGAAATGATGAAACTGTAATAGGTCAAATTAAATACGAAAAATTGACTATTTAAAAAATTTAGAAATACTAGAAAAAAAATGGGCCCTGGAAGAAGAAACCTTATTGCTGAAATAAATCTTAGACAAAATATTATTCCCAGACTGAATTATAGACAAAATATAGTAGAAGAGAGTAAAAAATCATTTCTACACAAAGTAGGAGTGCCGGGCTAGTAGCTTCAGCATCATTCTGGAAGCTTCACAGAAACTCAAAACTTCAGGCCCACCCCAGACCCACTGAGATACTTAACACTTTTGTAAATTCCCCAGGTAATTCATATACACACTAAAGTTCAGACGTGGTCCCTTAGGGAAGTGAAAGAAAATTTTGAGAAAGCCGCTCAGAATGCAGAAAGAACAGAAAGGCAAGAAAAACAAATGAAAATGCGGTTGAGAGTCAAAGACAGACAAGGGATTCTGCACACCTGTAATAATAGGTCAATCCAGAAGAGGAGAACAGAAGGCTTTGGAGAGATGCCTTCTTGGAATGAAGGACATGGATTTCTCAAACCATAACTGCATCACAAATCCTGAGCAGCACAGATACAGGTGATTTATGCCTCTCTTTCGCCGGGTTCTACTTTATTGTTGGAGTCGTTCCTCCGCGGTCCTATCTGTTATTTGGATAAAAAGTTGTTCCTTGCATAGATAATATGTTAGCTTTCCATGGTAGTTTTTAAGAGTCTCTCTTTATCTTAAAATTCTAGCAAGAGCTTCTCTTTTCTTGATGCCCTTGGCTTGGTCCCTCTCTGTCTTCTTGCCATCTGGGGTCTTTGGTCTTACAGGCTGTGACTGCATTGCAAGTCTAGGGAAAAGGTAAGAAAGAGGTTCCATAGCCTCCTTTTCACCTGGGACAATGGGGTGAAATCAGTCGTTTCTATATGGTGCACACCACATCTGAGATCAAGGCCCCAACCAAAGGCCTCTGGCCCTTATAGAAATAATTTGTCTTGACTTGGAGAACCCCTGGGGATATCTTCTTTGTGGATCTGAGGCAAATGCTGGCAGCTGCTCAAATCCTTGGGGACCTTGACCTGGAGGTCTCTCTACTTATCGACTTCTTTCCACCTCATGGTCATTCTGCAGCTGGAACTGCGAGTAAGTTCTACCACGTTCTCGTACAGAAGTGTTGTGGAATGACGTAATGTGAAACTTCTGTGGTTCAGCCTTTGTCCTCATCACTGCTTATCTGCCTCTGCCTCCTTCTTGGAAACGAAAGTCTGGGGTCATTCTCTTACTCCCACTCTGACTTTCTCACTTGGTAGTACTTTTCAGTTAGGACTATACATACTCTCATTCATCAGACGTAACCACCAGACGAAACTTCCTGAAAGTGTAAGCCTGATCACGCTCCATACTGGCTTAAAACATTTTAATCATTCCCAGTCACTTCTTAATTTTTATTTTTTTTTCACTAGATGATGTTTAACCACAGAGTGGCTCTGGGTGTGTAACACAAGAAAATATGGCATGGATTCCTTTTCACGTCTCTGTTTATTTTTCTTGTAGAATTTATGCAATTTTTACATTTGACTGAAATTGTTTAACAAATAAAAAGGGGTGTCTAGGTGGCTCAGTCAGTTAAACATCTGCCTTTGGCTCAGGTCATGATCCTAGGGTCATGAAATCGAGCCCTGCGTCAGGCTCCTTGCTTGGTGGGAGGCCTGCCTCTCTCTATCTCACTCCCCCTGCTTGTGCTCTCTCTGTCAAATCAATCAATCAATCAATCAATCAATCAAATAAAAACATGTTCCTCCAGGTATTGCATAAAACGGGCACTTCAGAAAAATATTTTGTGTTTTTCCTGCCTTCTCCTGGACAGACTAGGCAAGAAGAAGGAGAAGGAGGAGGAGGAGGAGAAGAAGAAGACAAAGAAGAAGATGAAGAAGAAGAAAAAGAAAGAAAGAAAGAACGAAAGAAAGAAAGAAAGAAAGAAAGTCCTCACTTGTCTTATTTTTAACCATTTTCATCGGCTGCGCTGCCTGTGCACTCCTATTTGTGTGTCCACGTACCTTTGTGTTGAGGGTTCGGTGACCACAAGGTAGAATCCGTGCCCCTGAATATTATAGAAAAGGCCTCTGTGACCTGGCCTTGCTGACTTCTCCCCCAGACTTCCCACTATTCCATGACTTGGAGTGTGTGATCCTGGTGCTTTGGGTTTTTCCAAAATCAGAATGAGCTTTTTCTTTTTCTGATTACAGAATAAATAAACATTCTTTGTATAAAACTTTAAACAATACAGGAAAAATCTAAGCAAGAAAGTTCGACTTATCCCTTTCCACCAAGCTGATTATCTTAGTGTCTGTGACTCTCGCTCTCTTTCCATGTATGTACACATGTATCTACGTGTACACATAGGCCTACACACCTGTACCTGGATATACACACAAATACATATACATGTGTATTTATACAGATATATACACATGTAATCCCATAGGCATAGGCTATAAATGTTGATTTTTTTTTTGTAGTCACCTTTTTGTGCAGTTTTATAGGTTTTTGTTTGTTTGTTTGTTTGTTTGTTGTTGTTTTTTACCAACTCATTAGTTACCCAAAGCAGATAACCAAAGTTAACAGCCAGGTCTGACTCACAGAATCTCATACAAAGATTATACATAGATCCTGGGTTTTCATCTGTAGATATATTTTAAAAATGGGTCCCTTTCCGGGTAGTCTCTATCTGCTTTCCTCACGTAAATTCTATGACATTAAACAAAAGCATCCGAGTCAAACGGAACAGATGCAACTCATTCTTTAAAGTGTTGTTCACCTTCTTTCATATAAAGATGCATTGCAATCCGTTCAGTTAGTCTCCATTGATGGGCTTTTAAGCTCTTTCCAGTTTGCCCTTCCAGTTTTCCTTTTTTTTTTTTTTAAGATTTTATTTATTTATTTGACAGAGAGAGAGAGCACAAGCAGGGGGAGCAGCAGGCAGAGGGAGAGATGGAAGCCAGTTCCCTCCTGTGTGGGGTGCTGGATGCAGGTGTGGGTCCCAGGACACTGGGGTCATGACCTGAGCCGAAGGCAGAGGCTTAACCCACTGAGCCACCCAGCCTCCTGACCCAGTTTTCCCTTTTTTGAACTGGATTTTCACTGAATATATTTAATAATTCCTAGAGGATCAACATTTGTACGCTGTTACGGGCTCCCGCCCGGCTATTTAGCCAGGTCTTGTTTTATGTCCTTTAGTGAAATTTATTGTTTTCTTCCTTTGAGTTACACTTTTCTTGTTCAAAGGATTCTAAAAAATTTTGCAGTTTTTGTTGCTAGAGAACATTAAAATGCCTTTCTATTTCCTTTCCTGGCCAGTTATTTCTATTACTGGGAAAAGCAATTGATCAAAAGGAAAAAACCTTTCCTTTGTTTGCATTCGGTCCTCCGAATCCCCTTTGTGCCTTTGCACTTTAATCCCTGGTCGTATTGAACGGTTGCAATCCCCCACACCACGCCTCTCTGTCTGTGTTCTTTCCAGAAAGTCCTTCCCCTGCATCACCGACTCACCCACACCATCTGTGAAGACTGACCTCACCGCACCTTCTCCTGGAGACCTTCCCCTGACACCCCTGTGTCGGCGGGGTCCTCAGCTGCTCTCTTCTCGTATCTCTGTTCACACATACCTTGTTTGTTTTCTTCACTTTTCACCCCAGTTGTCTGTCTGTGTATGGTCTTGCTCAGTGGACTCCGACCTCTGTGGAGTCCTGGGTCAGATCTTAAACAAATCGGTGTTCTCAGAAGCGAACACCACATCTGGATCATACTAAATTCTCAAAAAAGAGTGTGGTATTAAAGAGCTCTGATTGGAAATAGCTAATGGCAGGTCAGAAAGACCTAACTTTCTAAGGACCTCTGATCTTTTCCACTACATTACTCTTGATATTTTTACATAAGTTACAGATACTTGTTCCTTTAGTACATAACTCTCGCAGTTGATATAACAACACTGTTATGTGAAAATCACGATAGACGGTGAAGGGCTTGGACCAGCTACCGAAATCTTGATTTTTTTTAAAAAAGATTTTATTTATTTATTTGACAGAGAGAGATCACAAGTAGACAGAGAGGCAGGCAGAGAGAGAGGAGGAAGCAGGCTCCCTGCTGAGCAGAGAGCCGGATGCAGGCCTCGATCCCAGGACCCCGAGATCATGACCTGAGCTGAAGGCAGAGGCTTTAACCCACTGAGCCACCCAGGTGCCCCAGAAATCTTGATTCTTGTTGGTGAGTGTGACTCAACAATCCATTCACCCAATAAACTAATGTTTAAGAAGTCCATACTATAGGCCAGATACTGTGCCAGGGGCTGCGAATATAGCGATTTTCAAAACACACGGGATCCCTGCAGGGAGCTTGCAAGACTCAACTATACAATCCTATGTAGCTTGAAGAATATGGTTTGAATCTTTTGGCATTGGACACTGGGGGTTTTCCTTTAGTATATTTACTCCTACTTGGAGGGAATCACTCTTGGCTACTTTTTCTTTTTCTTTTTTTAAGATTTTATTTATCTGACAGACCACAAGCAAGGGGAGCCGCAGGCAAAGGGAGAGGGAGAAGCAGGCTCCCCGCTGAGCAGGGGGCTTGATGTGGGACTGGATCCCATGACCTGAGCTCAAGGCAGACAGCTAACCCACTGCGCCACCCAGGTACCCCTTGGCTACTTTTTCTACTGGGACTACTGCCGTGTCATGCCATGCCTTCAAGCAAATTAGAAAACATCAGGTGCCTGGGTGGCTTAAAGCCTCTTCCTTCGGCTCAGGTCATGATCTCAGGGTCCTGGGATCGAGGCCCACATCGGGCTCTCTGCTCTGCAGGGAGCCTGCTTCCTCCTCTCTCTCTGCCTGCCTCTCTGCCTACCTGTGATCTCTGTCTGTCAAATAAATAAATAAAATCTTAAAAAAAAATTAGAAAACGTCACACCTTCTTCTGGGCAGACAGGAAAAAAAAAAGTCCTCATTTGTCTTCTTTTTAACCATTTTTGTTGGCTGATCAGATGCCTGATGACTTTACAGTAAGTCAGTAACCAGAATTTTCATTAAAGGGAGGAAGGAACTACCAGTTCAATTCTTCCTACTCCTCCTCCATGACTTAAAAGCAGACTGAATGATGACGCTCAGAGACTTCCACATCCTGTCCCTGGAGCCTGGGAATCCATTAGTCTGTGTGGCAAAGGGCATGCTCCATGTGTGAATAAGCCAGGGATTTTGAGATGGGAAGACGGGATTTTGCAAGTGAGCCCCATATAATTACAAGGGTCCTTATAAAGAAGGAGGCAGGAGGGTCAGAGTTAGAGAGAAAGATTTCAGATGTTTTACTGCTGCCTTTCAAAACATAGGAAGGGGCTGTGAGCCAAGGAAAGCTGGTGACCTCTCAAAGCTGGAAAAGGTAAAGAAATGGATTTTCCCCTAAAGCCTCCAGAGAGAGCATGGCCTTCTAGACCCCTTGATTTTTGACCCAGTGAAACCCATTTTGGACTTCTGACCGCCAGAGCTGCGAGAGTAAATATGTGTTGTTTTAAGTCACTAAGTTCGTGTTAATTTATTACAGCAATGATAGGAAGCTAATAATAATAATAAAAAAAAACAAAGTAGCTAAACTATGGTGCTGCCTTCAGTAGGCTCTTTGGGGGCATATGGTGAGACCCACCCCACAGGGGAACTCTGTGAAATAAAGTTAGCTAATAAAGCTGATAAAGTGAGAGAGGGCGGGCCCCCACCTCATTTTATAAGGATCAAGGGTCATGCTGGAAACCCCCAGTTGCAATCACAAACCAAAAAATAAAATTCATAAATAAGACATAATCCAAGAATGAGAGGTCAAACAGAGATTGGAGTATGACACGCTCAGATAAGAAACAGGAAGGTGGCACCTGGGTGGCTCAGTTGGTTGAGCGACTGCCTTCGGCTCAGGTCATGATCCAGGAGACCCCAGATCAAGCCCCACATCAGGCTCCCTGCTTGGCGGGAAGCCTGCTTCTCCCTCTCTCAGTCCCTCTGCTTGTGTTCCCTCTCTGGCTGTGTTTCTCTCTGTCAAATAAATAAAATCTTTTAAAAAAAAAAAGAAAGAAACAGGAAGGAAGGGTGCAGGATGTTGGTTTTTCCCCCTCTTGGGAGCATCCTGAGTGTAATGAGGAACTGGCCCCTGCACTCAGAGGACGGGGAGAGACTGAAGACAGACGCGGCCACTCCAGGTCGGCAGGTGGCCGTTTTAATCACAGCCAAGGGAAGGATCCTTATTATGGGTGACAGCAAAGGTTCCCCGCACTCACCTTCCAAATCTTAGAAGTTCATCAAGAGGCCTTAACTAGGCCCAGGCACATATCCTGCAGGTGTTCTCAACACAACATCACCATCTCAAGATTATGTCCTGGGAGCAGCCTCGGGGAGCACAAAAGGCAAGCAGGACCCACACTCCCAGGACAGAGGAGAGGCCGAGGAGCCTCTGAGTACCCGAGCCTAGCTTATGGGTCAGTCGGGGCTCACAAGTTTTTGATGATGTTCCCCAACATAGGGTGGCTTCATGAAAGGATATTGGGTTAGCCGAAGTTGATTAGAATGTGGGCACCCGAAACTTAAGGAAAGTCTAGACGACTTAGCAGAACCCCTTGTGGAAACACCCCTTTTACTGAAGACTGACTACCAGTTAGCATAAGTATTTCATTTAATTCACATAATAACCCCATGAGTTGGATGTTATAATTCTTGCTCTACTAATGAAATTCACAGAGGTTAAGTGACTCGTCCAAGACCACAGAAAACTCTAGCAAGTGAAGATGGGGTTCACTTCATCTCTCCAGCCCCGGGAGCCTCAGTCTTTCCTCCACACCATGCAGGGTAAGGCCCAGATCAAGTGCGTCTTTCCCTTCAGGAAAAATGCTTGTTGACTTTTTTGGTTGTATGCACAGTTCAAAGCAGAAAAACATGATGTCACCTTTTGAGATACTCATTTTATCAGTGAGAACCTGAAAATGTAGTTAAAAATTAAGCAGCAGAGTCAAACCCAGGGGCCCTGCCCTGAGAATATAGGGCCAGACCTGACACCGTCTCACTGCCACGTGGCTCATTATTTATCCTTGTGGAACTGGGGAATTATTTGAAAGGGAGGAAAGGATAGAAACTTCTTCAGGGAGCCTTATAGTCTAGGGCTTAAAATACTGGTTTAATGGTGAAGGTAAGTGCTTTTCTTCTTTTCGGGTCAGATACTTACTAATCAATCAGAGATCCATTAAAGGGAGGGAACAGTTTGAGGGGAAGTCAGAGGAAAACCACTGACAGCAGCCTAAGGATTCCTACCCAGGAATGCTTTCTGTTTCCAAATGAAGAAGGGACTTTCTAAAACATGCGATTGATTCAATCGATTCAATTGAACAAGTCTTGAGAGGTCACCAGTGTCAGGGGACACTGGGCAATGACCTCTTCTCTAAGGAGTCCATATCTGCTGTGACACCCGGGTGAGCTGGATGGGTTTCACTGTGGAATAAGACACTGGGTCAGAACTAACCGGATGTGGGCTCGGGGACTGCGGCAAATGAGTCTTTTCAGATTTCTATGTGTATTTGAAATTGTCACTCAAGAAAAAGAGAATATGAAGCCGTCAATAAGATTAAAGGCAAGAACCCCTGTATGCTTGTAGGGCTCAGTTGCTTAGTGGCCCTCATCGGCCAGCTCAGGAGGGGTGCCCAGAGAGACTGGGGTTATGGTGCTCTCGCGGGAAGGCTGGGGTGGAAACTCAGTGAAGGCGCCTTCTCCTGATCTGCCAGAGAAGGTCCCTAGTCCAAAGCACACCTGGGCTCATACGTGCCTAGAAGACAAGCCTGAGGTTGTCACTTGGAGAAAAGGGGCACAGGCATCCCTGAAGATCTCCTGGTGAGTGGAGTTGAGTCCCCCAAGGTAGTGGCTCAGATGCACTTGATCTGGGCCTTACCCTGCTTTCTAGGACCACCACTATCGGTGCCTGATACACTTTTTCTTTCTTTTTTTTTCACGATGAAATCTGTAAGTGAATTGACAGCATAACATAAATGACCTACTGGAATAACGAGTTTTATTTCAGCGCTACCAATCTTTCAGAAAGGTGATAGATGATATGTGATAAAAGGGGGCTTCAGTTTTACTAACCTGGAAGACAATGCTTCTTCCCACAGTCTCTGATGCTGGTAGAAAGATGCGTCCCTTCTTCCTCCATCTCGTGGATTCTAGTTCAGAAGAACGCTCTTTTAAAAGGAAATGTTTGAAACCAATTTAACCATCAATCAAAAGCACGTCTACAGAAATGTATCTTACTTGTTCTAAATCTGTACTCATTCACCTAGAGGGCCAGGGTGTCAATCTTGTGACTGCTGATTATTATTGTTATTGTTCATATCATTTACAACGCATACTTCACATTTAGAAGGCATGCCTCAGTATCTTTTTTTTTCCCTACTCACAACTGTCCTGTGAAGTAATATCATCCCCATATTTCCTGGGTTATTTTTCCTGTTGTTTTTCTATTTCCTGTTCAATTAATGCTCTGGTAGCTTATGAAACCTGCCCTGGTTTACACAGATTGTAAATGGGACAGAAGAGTGTGGTCCCTGGATACCCTTTGAACTACAGGTTCATACTCTTCAACGGCATGTGACATTTGCTCTGAGTAAACTGGGCGACTCGACTAACAGAGATGATGCAAGATAGGCTGAGGATTAGGGGAATCTAGAGCTATAAAAGGACTACTATAACACAACACTGGGGTCTGAATAGGGAAAAAAAAAACAAAGCTACTTTTTGGCTTCTGCATAAACCATATTGTCTACATTATCAATTTTATATCAACTGCAACTCTATACTGTATCATCAAATTATTTCTAAAAGGTAAAATTTTTTTGCTGTCTGTTCAATTTTTCTATATTTACGTATAGCTTTGGTTCTAGGACTCACTAGTTTTTAGAAGTGTCACCCCTGAATGGGAAGGTCCTTAAGAGTGTTGACAACTAGGCCAACCCTCAACTTACCATCTTTGAGTGCATATCAGTCGTGACAAGGCTGAGACCCCATTGTTTCATATGCTTCTGTGATTATTTTGGGAAAATATCAGCTATTGAGACAAAATTCAAAACCATTATGTGAAATTGTGAAAACTAAGGCAGGAATGGCAAGAGGTAGAAGAGGAAGGACAGCTGAAGTGACAGGGGAAGGACAGCTGAAGTGACAGGGGAAGGACAGCCGAAGTGACAGGGGAAGGACAGCCGAAGTGACAGGGGAAGGACAGCCGAAGTGACAGGGGAAGGACAGCTGAAGTGACAGGGGAAGGACAGCTGAAGCGACAGGGGAAGGACAGCTGAAGTGACAGGGGAAGGACAACTGAAGTGACAGGTTTGTGATATCATTCCACTAACTAAAAAAGCAAGAGAAACTAGTCCTTCGTATTCTCTTAAATATTCTAAGCTCCGCTTGAAAGTATTTTCCTCTCAAATTGCATTTGGGAGCAAATGATTAAAACCACTTAAAGCCACATAAATTCCCCTGTGGAATACCTCACAATGAAGCTACCCTATTGTGTTTGAAGCTGGGCTTAAAATATGAACATTAAGGGGGAGGTGGTATTAACACATAGAGTAAGCAACAGTCTGGCCATCAGGGGAGCTGGTGCTGGCTCTGGAAACCGTGAGACGGGTGTCAACCTCTCAGCCTCCCGGAACACCAATGCTCTCACCAGTAAAATGAACAGTTGGGCCCGAGGGTCTCTGAGCATCTCTCGGCTCTAGAGTTCAGATGATTGGCGAGGCTGGTGGGAAAGCTTTCAGGAGAGTATGGATACTAAAAGTTGCACGTACAGCAAAGAAGTTCCCTTTAGGCAAGTCTTGGGAACTTATCTAACAAGGGAAATCAGCTAGAAAGTGGTCCAAACTCCAGGTAAATGAGGTGTCCGTTCCATTGTGCTCCTGCTGGGATCTGAGTGAAAAACACTGAATCATCCAGACGTTAGCAAGCCTGGACAGCCGTCACAGCCAAAAAACCCAACATGTTTCCTGGAGTTGATCTTGTCTGGTTTAGCCACTGGGCATCTATTTAGGTCCAGGTAAACAAATGAGAAAATTTCCAGCCTTTGAGGGGAGATCTTACTCTTAGAATTCTAGAGATTTTGGCAAGCAAGGGGCTATCCTGTCTGTATTAATGAAGCCTAATTATCATTCTTTCAAATTAGCTTCCTCTGGGTATAAAATGAGTATCTACGATTTGTTAAAAAAAAATTAAATCATCAGGTGGATCTGGAAAATCATAAAGAAGAATGTGACCACCGTTTTCCATAACCCGGAATTAGTGACTGTGGGCACTTGTGTAAATCTTTTTTTTCTGCAGGAAAATCCTCTTTTTCCGTAGGAATCATCACAGCCACTGTGTTGTACCTGCATTTTCCTAACATTTGTCAACATCCTGGGGACATTATTTTAATGAAGTCTGTCATCAGAGTCTATTAACATTGACTCACTAAAAACCTTTTTTTTTTTTTGGCTAGGATAATTTGTTTCCAATATTATGCTGTAATAACTAATTCTGCAAAGAATTTTTGGACAAAACTCTTCATCTTATCGTTCCTTATGAGCCTCCATCCTGAAGTCATAGCATATGAACGTCCCTAAGGGTAGAGATAATTCTCATTATAATCGATGTGCAGAAAGAGTGCAAAGTTTTGGGTGATGAACATATACATGACACATGTATCTGTGAGGTCAAGGAGGTTTCAGTTTAGGGATGGCTGCAACGCTGACAACATTCCGAGGATAAGCATTACTCCTAAAATGAGTAAGCGTACATGTCCGCAAAGAAAGTTCAGCCAATATACAAATATCAAATTAAATATGTCCACTTGGGGATCATGAATTCTCTCTCCCTGCCAAAATAACTGGATTTACTTGTAATTGTAGTAGAAAGCCCCAATCAGTGTGATTTTACAGATGTTTTAAAGAACATTTCATCCCGATAAAGCATCCAAATTGTGTGTAGCAAAGATAACAATAAACATTTCAGAGCCTCAAATGTAATACACATACGTGTTGTGCAATGTCATCCCTCCTGCTCAGAGGAGACCCAATGTGGCATTGTTCTGGTTGTCCACAAGGGAGAGAAACAAGGGTCAAAGGAAAAAAGGGTGTTCTGGAACTTTCTCATCAGCTCTTGAGCTTACTTAACTTTCCTGTCCTCTGACCCACCTCAGGCCATAATACTCCTCACCTCTGCACAGTTTTCTGTGGTTTGCAATTTTCTCATTTAATTCTTGTGACAGCACTCAGAAAGAGGTTGATTCTCACTGAACCGATGATGGAATGGATACTTGCAGAATTTAAACGACAAGTTCCAAGTCACATAGCCCGATTTTCTTATAAAAACCGTGCCCTCCGTTAGCCTAAGAAGAGGGCACTGCAAAATCTCAATGGCATAGCTGTGTTGGATCACAACTTTGATGCTGAACGAAGGCCACAATCACAGAAAAAGTCATTTGTGTGTCATGTTTTGGACTGTTGTTCATCCTATAGATAAAACCCATTGTGGTGAAAGAGATTCAGGGAAGAGGGAAAGTCCACAGACGGTGCCACCACTTCCCAAAGAAGCCAAATGGACCAGAAGTCTTCCACCAGGAAAGGTAACCTATTGTTTCCAGGCTACTTTTTGGAAGAGTGGGTACTCATCTCCAGGGTTGTTCTTTTCCTCGCTTTCTCTTCCTAATTTTTTTTTCCATCATATAACCCATTATAAAGACTCAAAGACTCCATAGAACATTGGACCGGCTTCAGCACCTCATCCTGTTATGTGTTGTTTTTTTGTTTAGTGATCCCCACTGAGTTATTTAATAGAAATCAAGCCAAATGATCAATAAATACCGGGACATAAGGAATGGAATAAGTCTTGAAAAAGTCATTTTAAAATAACCTATGTATGAATTCTTGCTATGGTATCACTGCCAAGTGACAGGCTATTTTCTGGAGCTTGGAATCCTCCATTTGCATGGAATGAATTCTTTTGCAGGCAAATATTCCTATCATTGAGCGCATTTGACCATTACAAATTTTCTCTTTCATTATATTTTTATCTGTTTGCTCACAGGTCCTCTCTTTGTTTCTCTTTAGTTCTAGTTCTCTAAGTTCACAGAAAAAAAATCAAATCCATCATTCACTTGGGAACCCTTGTGATATTGGTCCACTTTGTGGGGACTTTTAAAAACATGTGTTTTTAGAGACACATGGCGGGGGCTCAGTCAGTTAGGCGGCCGACTCTTGATTCAGGTCAGGATCTCAGGGCCCTGGGATTGAGATGGAGCGCACTGGGCTCCAGGCTCCGCACGGAGTCTGCTTGAGGATTGTGTCTCTCCTCCCTCTGCCCTTTCCCCTGCTTTCTCTCTCTTTCTCAAATAAATAAATCTTTAAGAAAAATATGTTGTTCTTGTAACATATCAAATACTCGTCCAGCTCTATATCACCTACAAACTCCGTAAAAATGGTTCTCCACATTAGTTTTTTAAGAGCTGAGCACATATGCAGTCGGGGTCTAGGGGCACATAACAAAAATGCTTCCAAGTGAACACCACACTAAGGAATCGTGGAGGTGCTCAGTTATGCTCTCTCTCAAATATTTAAAAAAGCATCCCTGAGGTTTGCTTAGCTTCCTTCAATGGCAGTTCTCTAAGTATAAACTTCCAAGCTTTATGGTGAATGAATATGCAGAACAGACGGGACATCTGACTTGCAGCTGGGTGACTTGGGTTTTGTCACTAACTCTGCCACCATGTCCCCCATTCACTTCATGTGGGACAATGTGACCTAAATGCCTTCACTTAGGTTATCGTACGGTTACCATCTGCTTCCCACGCGTCTGGGGGAAAAGGCCATATTTGTTTGCTTGACTGTAAGATCCCAGATTGATTGTCTTGCAGCCAACTAAAGGATATGACAAAATAACATTGTATGTAGTCATCGTTATTTCTGTGAAAAAAAGGCAGTGGGGCTGAGTGAGGTCTCTAATGCTTTTTTCCAGTTTAGCCATGGGAAAGGTGGAAAGATGGTGGCCTCAGTTAGGACACTCATTGCGTACTTCCATATTGTCCTCTAGGTCCAGAGTTCTGTTCGTTACGCTGCGGACTGGCTCTCATCATGCACTTCTCAAACTTCACCATGATAACCCAACGTGTGAGTCTGAGCATTGCAATCATTTCCATGGTGAACAGCACTCAGCAGCATGTTCTGCCCAATGCTTCCACAGAAGGACCTCTTGCAGATGCCCTCAACAACCCCAGCAGATCCACAAAGGAATTTAATAGAGGGGTAAGTATCAGAGAGAATGGTGCTCTTTGTTGAGAGGGAAAACCCAGTTCGAAAGGAAGGATCTTGATTCTTTAATGCATAGGAGCATGAATCTTCAATGACCAACTGAAAAAAGCTTGGAATCTTGTTTTTGAGATGTTGCTTACTTCTGTGGATTATTAAAAATAATCCTTCACTGAGATTGTTATGACTAAAGAAATTGTGAAAACTTCTGGAAAGGAACACAATACTAGGTGTCTTCCATGAAAAACTTGGCAAAGAGCACATCCTTCTGTCAGATTCTATGTAGATCTCTGCACCTTTCATTGTCTTGGGGCCATTCTGCAACTCTGTAAATTCTATATAACAAATAGTCATGCAAGGAGTTTTTGCCCATGACTCTGCAAAAGAGTTTTGTCCTGTGAAAAATCAAATGATACTCTCCCTACTAGCCTCTCTGTTGAATAAGCCAATTTTGACATATATTTAAAATCTAATTTGGCATTACTTTTACTTATGGATCTTTGAATTCTCTTTGGAAGTTGTAACATCTTACAAATTCATTAATCAATGGGTTAAATAAAATCTTTATCACAGTATAATATGACAATCATGATTACACCCTATTTTTAAAGTTTTTCTTTAAAGTATCATTTACTATTCCTAATATCACCCTTGTATTTTATGATTTTTATTATCTTGGGCCCAGCTTATTTATAGTGACCTCTCATCCTAGAGTCTTTTGTCCATCATTCATCCTACACATTCACATTTTTGTGCTCACAACTCCGGGATATCTTCAAGTTGCCAAACTTCTCTCTTGCCGTGCTGTGCTCCTCCAAAATCGAGCCCCACTTCTCAAGCATGCTCAGATCTGTCAGGGGCCCAGGCGCTGAGCAAATTTTTTTTGCTGGTTAATTTCTCATCACTTGGTATCATTTCAAATGCTACAAGTTCACTTTTGATCGTCAATGAAAGTGAATCTTTTAATTTCTCTTTATGTGAATCATCATCATTCTTCAAAGGATGGTTCAAGTATTGCTTCCTTCCTGGGATATCTGCAAACCATTCTTCCCTCTTCTCAGAGTCTCTATTTTACTGATGTTTATCCTCAGATTTGAATTCTGACCAGAATCATATATCTTGCATTATTTATAGTCATTATAAATGGATAAAAATAGTTCATATTATATATGTATATATGTATATATGTATCTATTTGCTTCTTCAATTTATAGCATGATACCACATATTTGGTAGCCTACAAAAATTATTTATGGGCTTACATTATGAGAAGAATGTGATCTTATTAATATGCAATATGTGTTTTAGGAAGTCGTCTCTGCCAAGGCAGACCATAATTCCTAAACTTGATTTTAACGACTGATTTTGATGAGAGTTCAGTAAAGTTGTGTTTTTTTAATTTTCAAAATGAGAGTCAACAGGTCGCCTAACTTTTCTCAGAAGCAAATAGTTAAAGGAAGCTCTTTCTCAGATGAAATATCTCTCAATGACTTTATTTCATTTAATATCTTCCTACCGTGTAGTCATTCCTTTATCTCTTTCCTTCATTTCTTTTGCTTTTACTCCCCTCTGAAAGGAACAGATTAGAGGTATAATTGATTGTTTGGAAGAGGTGGGATATTTGTTAGGTAAAAAATGCAACTGATGAATCACTAAATTATCTCTGAAACTAATAATACACAATTTGTTATTAAGTGGAATTTAAATTAAAAATTTTAAAGGGCAGCTGGGTGGCTCAATTGGTTAAACGACTGCCTTCAGCTCAGGTCATGATCCCAGAGTCCCAGGATCGAGCCCCACATCGGGCTCCCTGCTCTGCGGGAAGCCTGCTTCTCCCTCTCTCACTCCCCCTGCTTGTGTTTCCTCTCTGGCTGTGTTTCTCTCTGTCAAATAAATAAATTCTTAGAAAAAAAAATTCTTAAAGAAAATAAAGAAATAAAACCTTAAAAAAACCAAAAAATACAGAAAAGTGGATTTTTATTTTTTTATTTTTTTAAAGGATGTTTTAATTTATTTATTTGACAGAGAGAGAGATTATAAGTAGGCAGAGAAGCAGGCAGAGAGAGAGGAGGAAGCAGGCTCCCCGCTGAGCAGAGAGCCCGATGCGGGCCTGGATCCCAGGACCCTGAGATCATGACCTGAGCCGAAGGCAGAGGCTTTAACCCACTGAGCCACCCAGGCGCCCGGAAAGTGGATTTTTATACTAGAATCCCACCAACCCCAAGCAGCAGTTGTTTCAGATTTTCATAACAACTTCCTAGCAAATAATTTTCTTTCCCCCCCACCCCCACCCCGTACAGGCCTCTGTATATGAATGGAGCCCAGAGACTCAAGGTATCATTTTTAGTTCCATCAGCTATGGGATAATAGTGACTCTGATCCCAAGTGGATATTTAGCAGGGATATTTGGAGCCAAACCCATGCTTGGTGCCGGTTTGCTGATCTCCTCCCTTCTCACCCTCTTCACGCCATTGGCTGCTGACTTCGGAGTGATTTTGGTTATCGTGATTCGGACAATTCAGGGCATGGCCCAGGTATCCAGCTACTTTCTCATTCTGAGTGGGATACAGGTGCCTGATTTCTATTCAAGATCAAAGGTCTTAATGATTTTCCTTTCAGGGAATGGCATGGACAGGTCAGTTTACGATCTGGGCCAAGTGGGCTCCCCCTCTTGAACGGAGCAAGCTCACCAGCATTGCGGGTTCAGGTAAGGACCTCCTTCGCCGCACCGCATCCTCGCTCCTCTGCGTGGGATGTTTTGGGGGAGAGGGAGGAAGTGCTACCAAGAAATTTAACAATGTGGCACAGCTCTATAATATCAGTGGGAGGATGAAAGATGCGTCAGTGCTGGAAAGCCAATAAGGTGCGGGAGCAGGAGGCCACTGTGAGCGAGGGCAGTCAGCAGAGCCCTGTCAGAAAATGTTCGCAACTTGGACTGGTGCAAATGCAGAAAGATCAAGTAAACTTAAGGGCGCCTTCCTGGGTGGCTCAGTCGGTTACGTGCCTGCCTCAAGTTCAGGTCAGGATCTCAGGGTCCTGGGATGGAGTCCTGTATGGGGTTCCCTGCTCAGTGGGAGATCTGCTTCTCCCTCTCCATTTGTGTCCCCTCCATGCTCACCCTATCTCTCTCTCAAAAAAATAGTCTTTACAAAAAAAAAAAAAGATCAAGATCAAGTAAACTTACATAATACATACCGAATAGTATATAAACATTATTTTAGCAAAGATCTCCCTTTGCCCCTCCCCCATGCTCGCACTCGCTCTCTCAAATAAATACTTTCTTTAAAAAAAAAAGATCAAGTAAACATATAATACTTACCCAGTGGCGTATAAACACGATTTGAGCAAAGATACACACTTGAGAATTAAGGCTAACAGATTTCACAGTGGTAAGGATAGAAATCCGCTGGGAAGTTGAGTTTCAATAGCCGACATGATCTCTGAGCTCTTGCTACTCTGAGCTAGTATTCACAGCAGCTCTTTGATAATTAACTATCTTTTATTATTTTTAATCTTTTTAAAGATTTTATTTATTTATTTGACAGAGAGAAACACAGCGAGAGAGGGAACACAAGCAGGGGGAGTGAGAGAGGGAGAAGCAGGCCTCCCGCCGAGCAGGGAGCCCGATGTGGGACTCGATCCCAGGTCTCCGGGATCATGACCTGAGCTGAAGGCAGTCGCCCAACCAACTGAGCCACCCAGGCGCCCCTAATTAACTATTTTTTAAACTCTCATTTTACAAAGGAGGGAATTAACATATGCAGAAATTAAATAAATTGCCCCAAACCAATAGCCAGCCTGTGACAGAGCTGAATTCTGAGCCTAGGCAGGGCGGCCCCAGGGCGCACACTCGCACTCGCCTCACCGCCTTAGCGTCTGCCTCTCTGGGGCCTGTGATCACATCACACCAAGGACTCTGAGTTCATCACTGCCCTCTTCCCCAACCCGTGGCCTTGAAGGTGTGTACTTGTGGAACGGAAGTGAGCTTCCTTCAAGCCTCTCACTCCCAGCTCCAATGTACGGCTGCGTCCTACAGATTTTTACTCTAAAGCAACCCTCCTGCATGCTAACTCCTTCTATTACAATTGGCCTACCTTCTCTATCTATAAATGCTCTCACGGAGGGAGCGGAAGGCTAGCTGAGGACAAAGCGCCAGCTGACACCCCACAACTGCCCTCTCCCACTCCTGGGTGGGATACTTGTGATATTTCTCCAGGAAGCCCCTAACCATCTTAATATTAATGTCTTGCTAAAGGGGGAAACACTACCTTAACTTGACAACCACACAGCCTCAGGTATCTTGTAGGTCATCTTTAGGATATGAAAGTTCTTTTGGAAACCTCCCTTTTCCTTACCTCCCCCAACCCCCCAGTACAGCCACCCCTCACAACCCCAGGGCAGCAGCTCTTTCTGCCCACAGGTCTGTCCCCGTGCTTTAATAAAACCACCATTTTGCACCAAAGACAGCTCAAGAATTCTTTCTTGGTCTCCGGCTCCAGAACCTCACTCCATTGAACCTCAACTATATTCCAAAACCACAACACTCGCAAAACCACAACCTCTCTCCTCCAGCTTGAGCCCTGAAAACTTCCCATCAAAGCCAAGTTATCTCCATAAAGCACAGATAAGGCATTTTGGCCCACTTGTTTGGACTTCATGTGGTCTTCCATGACTGCAGATAAAAACTGGTCTCCTTATGGCTTGGTTACAAAGACCGGCTGCCTTACGGCCCCAGCCAGCTTTCCCACTCGGCGTCCCTCTCTAAGCAAGGGTCTTGTCACCTACAATCAGCAGTTAACATCTCTCTGGTTCTACTCCCCGGGCCCATTTTCCTGGAAGGCCCTCTGGCTTCTTTTACCCCAAATCCATCCATTCCACTGCTTAGCTCATGTAAACAATTTGTGAGTCTCATCGTCTGCTTCAACACTCTCCCCATGTGTACATTCATAGCATACTACAGTTTATTGTAGTGCTATTCCAGAAACTTTTTCCCCCCGAAGTGCAGATTGGGACCCATCCGGGGGTCATAAAATAATATAGTGGGTCAAAACCAGCATTTAAAAACAAAACTGAGGGTGCCTGGGTGGCTCAGTGGGTTAAAGCTTCTGTCTTCGGCTCAGGTCATGATCTCAGGGTCCTGGGATCAAGGTCTGGCATCGGGCTCTCTCCTAGGCAGGGAGCCTGCTTCCTCCTCTCTTTCTGCCTGCCTCTCTGCCTACTTGTGATCTCTCTCTCTCTGTTAAATAAAATCTAAAAAAAAATTTTTTTTCAAAACAAAACTGAATAGAACAGAACAGAATTGAAAATGTTGGAGTGCATTGCACATGATGAGTCTAAGTACTGAGTCATGAAACTTTTGTTGAGGTTTATGTACGTGTATGTATTTGTGTGTAACATGTCGCCATGTAAAATGCTTTTCTTATTGCGGGTCGCTGTAAAGTTTGTTCAGACTCCAAGATCTACACTACATTATATTTATAATAGTGAGTTTTGCTCATGCTTTTCTCTCCAACCGGAATGAAGGCTTATCTGTATACAGCAAGCTGTATCTTATTCATCTGTGTAAGACTTTTCCTTCCCTGTCCTCAACCCCTGCCAGAAGGCGACTGATTCTAAGGAAATACTGGTGGACTATGACTGAAGAGAGTTTCTATGACAAACTTTGTACTGGGCTCCTTCGTGTTAAGGAGCTCTTGAAGTGTTGGGAGGCACACCATTATTATTTATCAATTCTAAGTACTTCACATGATGTTATTGGCGGAGATCTGTGAGCAGGAAGAGAGACTCTTCGCACTCAGTAACTCTGTTGGGACAATATCCAGGGAGGCCACTCAATTTCAGCCCTTTGCTGTTTTCATATGCACCTTTTTTGTCCCTCTTCTCTTCAGGGGCAGCATTTGGGTCCTTCATCATCCTCTGTGTGGGGGGACTAATCTCGCAGGCCTTGGGCTGGCCTTTTATCTTCTACATCTTTGGTGAGTCATTTTCCCCTCAGTCCCAAGCCCTCTGTTTGCCAGCCATTTGGTTGGGTGCCCACATTACCTTCACCCACTCCCAGAGGAGAGAGAACATTGAAGACTGGTAGCTCCACTTACTCCAATCTAGGAGATGACCCTCTGTGTGGTGTTGGCTTCTGAGGAACTGAGAGTACAGCCTTCCCCTCCCACCCACCATAACATCTGAAATGCCAGGTCTAGTTGCCTTGTGGTTAAAATGTCAGTGTCTCCACAAGTTGGTGGAACATACTTTAAAAATGTCTTCATACTTTACTGTGATTATTATTTCTGCCAGGATGTCCTTCATCTATGCTCTACCAGGCGAATCTATCAAAGCTCATTTAAATGCACCCTTCCTGGGGCGCCTGGGTGGCTCAGTGGATCTGCCTCTTGATCTTGGTTCAGGTCTTGACCTCATGATCTTGAATTTGAGTCCTGCATGGGGCTCCAGGCTGGTTGTGGAGCCTACTTAAAAAAAAAAATGCATCCCTCCCTAAGGAATCCTCCAGGGCTTATCCCAGCAGAAGCAGTCTTTAACCTTCCTCAAATGACAGCAATGAGACACATTTCTGTTCTCTTATTATAACCAAACATCATTCCTATACAACCAAACATCATTCAATATGGTTCTGGCTTGTATGACTCTCTCATTAATGATGTTAATCCCAGGTCATTTTGGTTCACATGTGTTCATCGGTACTGTCAAGAAATATTTCTTCCGGAAATCCATTATGGGCATACTGTTGGAATACAAATAACACTATCTTTTGCAAACATGCCGAAAATTTTGCCTCGCCATACTGATTTTCTGGCAGGCTGTTTCATGTATGTATGACTACTGTGTTCTCCAATCCTGACTAACAGGTCTTCCAAAATAAGACAATAACGGGGGTAGTAAATTGCTGCTAATGACACATGACGCTATAACCCCTGCAGCCCTAGCAGTGACTGACCGGCTACACAATGGCCTGCTCAGGCTCACGTTCTCTCCAGAGCGCTCCGACGTGGCCAAAGGGCTAAGTTGGAGAGGTGGTATCTGGAGAGCTTTTAAAAGGAGATTTGTAGGGGCACCTGGGTGGTGCAATCCGTTAAGTTTCCGACTCTTGGTTTTGGCTCACGCCGTGATCTCAGGATACTGGGGTCGAGCCCTGCATCGGGCTCTGTGCTCAGCAAGGATCCACCTGAGATTCTCTCTCCCTCTCTTTCTGCCCCTCCCACTCACGTTCTCTCTCTCTCTCTCTCTCTCTCACTCCACTAAATAGATCTTTTAAAAAAACAAAACAAAACAGAGATTTGTAAAAGAATTGAAATACAGCAGGTACGTTTAGTTCCTTATGGTGGAATAACCATGAATTGATAGGTGTGTTTTCAGGGGGATGTGGGCCATGTCAGAGGAAACTCCCGTCCCCCGGCACACAAATCCACCCGAAAATTAACGGGTCCGGGCCTCCCAGGTGGCACTGGCTGTGTCTGCTGTCTCCTGTGGTTCACGGTGATCTACGACGACCCCAAGCATCACCCATGCATAAGTGTCCAGGAAAAGGACTACATCGTCGCCTCACTGGCTCAACAGGTACAGGACCTGCCTTTTACCTGTGGACCATGTGGGGGTCTCCGGGGCATGGTGTGGGGCTCCTGGGAGAGGCTCCCGCACACCTGCTCGAGCACCACGTTGATGAGGTCTTTCCTTTCAGTCCAGTTCTCCCAGACGGTCTGTCCCCATAAAGGCTATGGTCAGATGCCTACCACTCTGGGCCATTTTCACGGGGTTTTTCAGCCATTTCTGGTTATGCACCATAATCATAACCTACCTGCCGACGTACATCAGCTCTGTGCTGCACGTGAACGTCAGAGATGTGAGTACCCTTCCAGTACTTCTAGGCAAGCAGTAATGGCGGCAAGGTATAGTTCCTGGCGCCTACTCACTCTGGCCTTGCACAGAACCACTCGTCTGACCTTCGCAAGGACCTTGAGAGAGCCATGCAATGATCCCTATCGTCCAGGCACGGACCTGGGGGCGTGGAGAGGCCGGCGGATGTGCCTGGGCCGCACGAGCCCTGAGCCGCGGAGCAACCGCCGAGCAGCGGGAACTGTTCGGTGTCCCGGTGGGCTCATATCACTTTCTCCCGAGAGCAGTGCAATGGCAGGCAACCAGCCCTCGTCCCTGAGGCAGTGCTCTTTTCCTGTGCAAAAGGCTGCTAACTTCCTAGCTCAGAATGTCCAGAGTGGGGCTTAACCGTTGCCCGGGAAGCCGCTAACATTGGGGCCGTCTGCACGCCTGCACTCACTGCACATGTCTCCTCCCTGCAGAGCGGGGTCCTGTCCTCCCTGCCTTTCATCGCTGCGTCGAGTTGTACGATTCTAGGAGGCCAGCTGGCAGATTTCCTTCTGTCCAGGAACCTTCTCAGATTAATCACTGTACGAAAACTCTTCTCATCCCTAGGTAAGGATAAGGGCATGGGCTTGGTTAGCTAATCCTTTTTCCCACACATGGGCTGAGAGGATCTGATGGTGCCTCTCGTTGCCCAGGGCTGCTCCTCCCATCGCTGTGTGCGGTGGCCTTGCCCTTTGTGGCTTCCAGTTATGTGACAACCATTATTTTGCTGATACTCATTCCTGGGACCAGCAACCTGTGCGATTCAGGGTTCATCATCAACACCTTAGATGTTGCCCCTAGGTAAGACCTCTACCTGGCCCTTCCCCCACCCAGGCCCTTCTGGAGGCACTAGGCCTCAGCCTTCTTATAACTCCCTCATGCTATGACATGCACAAAATGACAGTACAATAACGATAAATAACCAGAAATGTCAGGACCTGGCCGTGACCTATCAGGGCAGTCTCAGAACAACAGTTCCCAGTCTCGGCCAGTGATCATTTAGATGAAAAGCTTCCCGAGCCCCCCACCAGAGATGGAACTGTGCATGCTGGGAAAGGGCCCCCACACACGTGCTTTGGAGTGTTGATGATATCACCTACCACATATGTACTCACTCGCCATGAGCCGAACCCTATTCGATAGACAAATATCAACACATCCAATCCTCACAGCTGGGTGAGGTGGGCTCAAGTGTTACCCTCACTCTGAAGGGGAGAAGACTGAGTCACGCCAAGGTGAAGGGGCAGGTCTGAGGTCACAGAAAGGCAGAGCCAGGCTTTAGCCCCGGGCAGTTTGTCCCGAGTGCGGCCCTGGGCCCAGCATACACCGTGTGCCTTGCTGAGTGGCCTCGGGACGGGGTGGCGGGCGCATCCTGGGCTCCCCAGAGACTGAAATGGCCCCTTGTTGATACGACCGAGAGGTGATCTCAGGGTTGGCAAATAGACATCACCCCGAATGTCTTTAGGTAAAGGAAACTGCATTAGGCGAAGTGACTTTGCTATGATAATTGAATTGCATTAAAGTTGAGCTGCTGAGAAGCCCCAGACAGCTTTCTCCATGTAATCATCTGTAAAACCTTTGCCCACAGGTATGCAAGCTTCCTCATGGGAATCTCAAGGGGATTTGGACTCATCGCAGGGATCATCTCCTCCACTGCCACCGGGTTCCTTATCAGTCAGGTTGGCCAGCTTCTTGAGTGTCTGCGAGTGGCAGGCATTGTTTGAGGCCCCGGGGGTCACGGCCAGGCCTCCGCTCTCCGGGATGGCGTGGCCCGTGAGAGACAGCAAGCGCTGAGGTCAGCATGGTCCTCCACTCACAGGGGACTCGAAATGACAGTCTGTTAGGTCAGATTGCCCAGGGGCAGAAAAATATAGGCGGAAATATAGGCTGTCTTCAGTAGAGAAAAGAGCACAGATGAGCTAGCTCCTGGAGGAAGAAAAGCATGAAATAGTTCTGGGTTAGAACCAGAGTGAATGATATGTGTCAAGCAATGGTAAGAGATAAAGACAGAGGAGCAGAAGGGAAAGACTTTGAAGAGTCTGTTCAGATTAATTCTAAATAGAAACAATTACAAAATGGAAGCATAAAGGGTCCCAAGGCGAGTTTAAATAAAGGGAGGTAAGGTCGTGGTGACAAGGGCAGGGCAGTGGGCATGTGCCACGAGGTCCACTCAATGCGCAGCGTGGGCTGGGGGAACGAAAGGAAAAGCGGAGCCAGGCTGGGATGGCAGGAGGACAAGAGTTAACTTACAAAACAATTTTGTCTTTTTTGAGAACGAGAGAACAGGAATGGAGGAGGGAGGGCAGGGGAAGAGGGAGGGAGAGATCTTATGCAAACCCCATGTCCAGCACAGAGCGCGCTCGGGGCTCAGTCTCACGACCCTGAGATAGTGACCTGAGCTGAAATCAAGAGTTGGCCACTTAACCGACAGAGCCACCAGCTGCCCCAACTTACAAAAAAGTTCTGTTTCATTTTTAGCACATCTCTATGTGATCTAGTTTCCAGGTTCTTTTCCGACCAAATTTTTAGGAATCCGCTGTGACTCTAATGCCAGAAATGAACTCTGACTTACCGGAGCTGGGTGAGGAGGATCATTCTGGCCAAACATGACTCACATTGTGTCGAGGTGCCTATCCGAGCGGTGTCAACAGCCAAAACCGAGACTAAACAGAAAGAACACAAGGATGAGAGCTTAAAAGTGTCACTTTAGGAGTAATTTTAAATGTATAATGTGATATTTTTGTGAATGTTGAGATCTAGATTTCTATAAAGACAGTAATGTAGGTTCATTCATTTTGGTTAAAGAAAAATCCATCTTGGGCGCCTGGGTGGCTCAGTTGGTTAAACAACTACCTTTGGCTCAGGTCATGATCCTGGAGTCCCAGGATCAAGTCTCATGTTGGTCTCCCTGCTTCTCCCTCTGCCCCTCTCCCCTCCCATGCTTTCTCTCTTTCTCTCATTCTCTCTCTCTCAAATAAATACATAAAATCTTGAAAGAAGAAAGGAAGAGGGGCGCCTGGGTGGCTCAGTTGGTTGAGCGACTGCCTTCGGCTCAGGTCATGATCCCGGAGACCCGGGATCGAGTCCCACATCGGGCTCCCTGCTCGGCGGGAAGCCTGCTTCTCCCTCTCTCACTCCCCCTGCTTGTGTTCCCTCTCTGGCTGTGTTTCTCTCTGTCAAATAAATAAAATCTTTTAAAAAAAAAAAAGAAGAAAGGAAGGAAGGAAGGAAGGGAGAGAGGGAGGGAGGGAAGGAGGGAGGGAGAGAGATACATCCATCTCAATCCAGAACCCAATGTTCATTTTCCAGTCATTCTGTATCCAACAATTTCATAAAAACTTCTTTGATAACTTAAGGTATTAAGTAACTATTGCAGATCGCTCCTGCTATACTTTGAGACTGATATTGAAATACACAAGTGGAGGATTTCTAGAGCTGGTGGGGAAGGCGCCATGAGACTGATCATTCGGTGTTTTCTGCCTCCAGGATTCTGTGTCTGGATGGAGGAATGTCTTCTTTCTGTCTGCTGCCGTCAACATGTTTGGCATGTTTTTTTACATCACATTTGGACAAGTAGAAATCCAGGACTGGGCCAAAGAGAAGACCCTCACTCGCCTCTGAGGATATTGAACCGCAAACCGAAATGCAGTGCTAACCTTCGACTTCCGAGACATTTTTTACAAACCGTCATTCTTCTTCATATTCCTGGCCATAGGTTCAGCGGTTCTCAACTCTGGCTGCGTGTTGGATCCCCCTGGGGAGTCTCTAAACCACATGGATGACGGGGCTGCCCGCAGAGACTCTGGATGAACTGGTCTGTGGGGGAGCCCGGGTGCCACAGGTTGTTAGACACGCGGCATGGTGTCCGGCATGCGGCCAGGGCCGACAGCGGCGGGACACACTGGAAACATCAATTCCTGTTGCCGTTGAACTTTCCTCTTTGGAAAGTACTGAATAAAAATCTATGTGAAAATAATCACTGATAAGTACCTTCATGGGGGTGATTACGGACACAGAAGACCTGCCCCGAGCTGTAGTCACATGTTATAGAGCTCAGCGTGGAACCAAAATTTAAGGCTGTAATCCACAGAATTAACTTTTTTATTATTTGTATACACTGTGTGAGACATGGATGTTTATTTATGTGGCTAAATTCTATTAAAATTGACATACTAAAATTAAATAAACCATTTTCAAATTATTTAGATCAGGATTATTTCCATCAGGTGAAACAGATACCTACTCATCTTTAGCTAGATTCCAAGGGATTAATGACCAGGAAATGACCAGGCAGAGATTAAATGAATGAGGCTGACTAAAAATCAAGGGAGAGAAAAGGCAGAATTGAAAGGCTCAAGGGGAGGCAATATGGGCACTTCCGGAAGGCACAAGGAGATAGTTTGGACCATGTCAAGAAAATTAAAGGGACGCAACAGAGGTGCTTTCAAGTGAAATGATGATTTTATAAGGAGAAGAATATTGAAGGTATAACAAGATGGAAGAAAGTGTAGAATGACTTCAAATACCAGAGAAGTTCCTTTTTCAGGATTGAAAAAGATCGTTTGACCTTCTTGCTATTTTCCCAGGACTCAAATAGTCGGCATTGTCTCCAACAGGAATTAACTGGGGTTCCTACCTCTTGATACACGTCCTCCAGGCTGGGAGAGCTGACTCATACTCAGAGCTGAGGCTGCTTGCGGCACCACATGGGAAGAGAGATTCCCGCCATCTTTAAAAGCCCACAGAAGCACAGGGATGGAACCCTGGGCTAATCTAGCAGATGAAGAGACTCTCCTAAGGCAAACCAACAGGTATTTTGAGCAGGTGTTTCAAAGAAAACAGATGGCTAGGCTCTGAGGATGGTGCTAAGATGAGAACATTCTGGCTCTGTCTCTGGGTATTTACAATATAGAGAAGAAGGAGAGCTTGTGGAAAACAAAAAGAAGAGAAAAGAACAGGGGGATAATGGGTGGGCAACTTAAATACAGGAAAAAAAAAAAAGTGAGACAATCCAACAGAAACATGGGCCAAGGTCTCGAACAGAGAGACTTCAAGCAGAACGGACAGAGAACGGGAGAGAAGGCGGAAGCCAAGATGGGCAAGGGCGGGGAGCAACTGGAGCTCCAGCCCACTGCTGCCCGTGCAAATTAGGGCCCCGGGAAGCGGCTCGGCGATGTCCCCTAAATCCACATGTAGACATTCCAGTACAGACCCTTCACTTAGAGACATCCCTAAGCGTTCACAACAAGATGTGCAAGAACGTTTCAAGTAGCCCAACAGGAACAACCCAACTGTCTGCCAAGAGGAGAATGAGTAGATCAATAATGGTCTATCCCACAGCAAGGCGAGGAAGGACGCGCAACGCTGAGTGAACGACCAACAATATCTTCTTCCAAACGCTTAAGTAAAGATTTTCTAAACAGACAAAACTAGTTTATCCTCTTAAAAACCAAGTTAGGACTTCCCCTCAGGTGGGAGTGGCGGCAGTGACCGGATGGGGGCTCTAATGGAGGCTCCCAAGTGCCGGTCACATGGTTCATTTATGTAGGTAAAAAGTAAAACATTTACTTAAAGTAAATCCAATGTTTCATTCATCTCAAAGCTTCTCTCCTGTCTTGGGCTTAGGTCCGGGTTGTCGGCAGGAAGGAGCCACTTTCGCGTTCTTCCTGGCTACCTCCTCCTCCTTCTCCCCTTTCTCCCCGCCTCTCCCCTTCCTGCCCCTCCTCCTCCCCTTTTCCCCCTCCTTCTCTCCCTCCTTCTCCCCTCCTCCTCCTCCTCTTCCTCCTCTTCCCT
>PITA01007872.1:0-58795 GCA_004023965.1 Spilogale gracilis | reverse complement strand
CGCCTGGGAGGTAAGAACAACGGTCCTGTACGCCCAGACTTTCGAGCAGCTGTTACAATTGATTCCTGGCAGGCAACATCTCTGGGTCAGGGACTCTGTAGTTACTGTTCCCCATCTGATGGTTTGAAGAAGGGTTGCCATTTACATTTCCCAGGGGCTCGGAATAGGTGCAGCTGTGAGCTAATCAGGAGCATCTCTAGCCAACCCCCTTCCCTAAAGAGCTTTTTCTAACATTAAGTCGTGTGAATTAATTCACTTTTCTCAAATCGTTTATCGACATCTATCTAACAATGACACGAGCTGCTTCTTCTGACAAAAATAGTATGAATTATATGACTACATTTCTTCATGTTGAGCAAACTGTACCTTGAGTGTTCTTTTGAGTACTAATCAGATTTGAAACCATCAGATTTGATTCACTAATAGTTTATTTAGGACATGGCTTTCGTATTGATTCATGACATTGGCTCTGAAAGTCTTGATATGAAGCTTATGCTGATTTTAAGAAAAGAATGAGAAACTCCTTAGTGCCCAATAATCTGAAAAAAATAGAATGGAAATTGTATTTTTGCTTTTATTATCTGAGGGCTTGAAAGCATTGCTTGTAAAACTATGTAGGCAAAAAGTCATCGTGAAGAGACTCTTGGGATCACTTTCAATTTCCTTCATGGTTATGGGCATGTGAAGGGGTTCTATATGTTCATCCATCAATTTTGACAATTTATGTTATCTTGGAGGATCATTCATTTTATACATAATTGAAAACATATTTACAAGATATTGAAATGTTTTATCAAATTGTGTTTTTAAGAATATATTCATTTTTTCTGTATCTAAGGTGAGAGCCTCTCTGGGTCTCTGACATGAGGTGTGGGTACTTTCTTTCTGCTTCTTCATCAGACCATTTAGTGATTTATTTATTTTAAAGATAGTTATCTTATTTTTTAAAAGATTTATTTATTTATTATTTTGGGGGGAGGGGGAGGGGAAGAGGGAGAGAGAATCTCAAGCAGACTTCCCACTGAGTGCAGAGCCTGACACGAGACTTGATCTCATGACCCTGAGATCATGACCTGAGCCAAAATCGAGGGTGGGACACTTAACCGACTAAGCCACCCTGGTGCCCTAAAGATAGTTATTTTTTTTTTTAGAATCTATTAGTTTTATCTTTCATTATCTTACTTCCTATTTCCTTTCATTTTATTTCTCATAAATTTTGTTCTGAATAGTTAGTTCATCTGTTTTCATTGACCTTTATTTAATCATGGAGAGAACTTAAGCCTCTAGAGACTTTCCCTCTAAGTCTGCCTTTGTAGGAAGATTTACATTTTGCTGTGCTGAGCACCCAAATCCATTGTTTTCTTAATGCTTTATTTCTTAAGGTAATAAGTCACGGAGTAAAACAAGCATCTGTCAACTCCTACCATATATGCATGAGGAAACTAGCCTCAGAGATACCCGGACACGTCCCCCAAGTATAGTCCCCTTGGTTTCATTACTGTTCTCTGAATTTGTGTGCTAACTTGTGACAGTTAATGTATTAGTGTTGCGTTATGTCTTTTCCATACCAGAATTACATTCTGTCAAATACCATAATGGTCACTGTGATTTGATGTAATTCAAGTTCCCCTAGGGTGAGGCAGGCCAGGTGCCCAAGTAGCAACATTTAAGGACATAATCTTTCTCAGGATTGGGCAAGCACAGAATGGCCCAGGAGAGTGAGCTGTCCCTTCATTGTCACATCCTGGGCACCTCTCACTTTTTCCTTAGCCTAGTTCTGGCCACTGATTTTTTTTTCTGAGACCTCCCCTCTTCCCCCTTCTTCTCCTCAAAATACTCCAATGGATATTGTTTTGGAAAAGTACTTGGATAATCCTCTGAGTTCAAGAATAGGAGAGAATTTCTTTCTTAATATGCCACACAATCATTATGGAGCCTCAATACATTAAAATGTTAAGTTAGCCATTCCCATCAGTATTGACTTCCTGTGAGTCTCTTCTGGTATCTAAGCAATAAGGAAATCTGGTCAGCCAGCTAATTTCTGTAGGACAGGTATATGTAGGTATGTGTGATAGGGTTCTCTCTTTTCCCTGAAACTCCATACTTTCACCAAGATGTCCAAGGTGTGAATCACTTTCAATTTGATGTTGCCTTGAGTATCATGAGTAATTTCCTTTTGGGCTAGTGGTCTCACGAATTTCCTTCATTTTAAATTAATGATTCTTCTCTATTTGTTAAGAATCCCTCACCTATTTATCCGTATCCTTGATAACCTTGTTCTCTATCTTCCAGTTTCTGCTGATTTCGTCCTTGGATCTTTTACTTTGCCTTCTCCCTGGATTTCTCCATGCTGGAAGCACACTGATACATTTCCCAAGCACTTCTCCAACTTCTATAAGTTCCAAAATATTTCTTAAAATTGCCTGAAAATATGCCAACATCCGCTCTATTCCTCTTCCCATTTTTAAGGAAAGAAAGGGACCCACACCTTATCGCAAGCCAATGTCTAGAGTCTAAACACCTCCTGCTTCTCAGCAAAGGGATAATTCTGAGTATCAGGTTGGGGATTACTTGTTAATGATTAATGCGTTCACCTAGCTCTTGGGTTTCCTGCCTTTTCTTGCCTGTTGTGTGTGTTTTTATTATAGGTGAAGGTTGTGTGTGTGGTTTTTTATAGGTGAAGGTTGACCAGGGTTGGAATGTCCTGAATTCAGAGCAACAGGGCAGGTTAGGGAACCAGTTCACTGAAGTGAAGCTGGGATATTTTCCCAGTCTCAAGATGTATTTGATAAGGTTCTCAGATTAAAAAGTTATGTGGTTACTTCGAGATTTGGTACGAATTTTACAAGATGGTTTAAAACCTCTGTTAAAATCAAATCATGTCATGAAATGTTTACTCTAATTGTAATCATTTCTCCTCTTATTTCATCTTATAAAATGTTTAATGTTTTATTTATAAAACAACTCATTATGCTTTTGATGAAAAGTGTTAGATGTCAAGGTAAAAATGTTCAAGGGGGTAGCTAAAGTTTTAGTTCCTTTATGCAGCACATAATCAAAAGAGTTCAGACTGCTTCTCTCTATAAAAGGTCTCTTTTAAAGCAGTTTCCATTCTGATGCTTACTATTCCTGCTTTTCTTTAAAAATTTCCATAGTGTTGGGTGCCTGGGTGGCTCAGTGGGTTAAAGCCTCTGCTTTCGGCTCAGGTCATGATCTCGGGGTCTTGGGATCGAGGCCAGCATCAGGCTTTCTGCTCGGCGGGGAGCCTGCTTCCTCCTCTCTGCCGCCTCTCTGCCTACTTGTGATCTCTCTCTCTGTCAAATAGATAAATAAAACCTTTAAAAAAAATTTCCATAGTGTTATTAACGGAGGACCTACCCCCTTTTCTTCTCAATGCAATGTCATATTCTGATTTTCATAACTTGCTTCATAGCATATGTGTTTTGAGTCCTTTCACAAAACTTTAGGAATTTACTCTTACTCCTTTGGCAAAATCTCAAGAAAAATGTGTCCATTCTCTGAACTCCATGGTATTGATTTCCTTTATTCATATTCAGAATTAAAAAAAAAAAAGTTTGTGTTACTGAGGTTTTGGGGTTGTAGTTATAGAAGTCAACTGAATCATTTATGCCACCATGGATTTAGTCAAAGAAACCAAAATGGGCCTGCTCCGGGGACCAAAGCGAAGGCCAGAGAAAGGTAGCTATCCCAGCTTGCTCCATTGCTAAAATCGATGGTGTTGACTTCTAATTTCGCCATTCTCCAATCCCTCTCCTCAAAACTTAGTATCTCAGGAGAGAATTTAATTGGTGGAATTTAGGTCAAGTGTTCACTCTTTGGCTTTAATAGAGCCTGAAGATCTGATGGGCAAAGTCTCAGAGGAGCCCTTCAGCCTCCAGAGGAAGGTCAGAACACCGTGATTCCCCATCACAAGTTGTTCTTACACTGTGGGGAAGAGTTAATTCCCCAAAATAAAGTTGTGATACTAGAGAGAAGAGGTAAGAAATCTTGGGATTAGTTCATAGGAAATCTGTTTTGCTTCCTTTTTAATTATTGTGGAAGAGAACCAGTTCGAGCTGAGACAGCTGTTTGCCAAAATGAAGTGAGGATGGTTTCTCCTTCTGAACCATTGCTGCTTGGACACCGCCACAGTTCTTAGGACCTGAGCTCTGCCCCAAGCGATGTCAGTCTATGTAATGATTAATTCATGTGGATGAGTATGCAGAAGTTGCAAAGTGCATGGACACCTCCAACCTGAATGTAATGGCTTCCGGTTTGTGTTGAAACCACTTTCCAAGTGGTCATGTCTAGTTACTTTCCTGAAAGCACGGGAGTACCCTCTCCCTGTTGATATGGGACTCTTCGGTTCCAGAAAGTGACCCCTAGTTTTAAGGGTGAATCATCCCAGAAGGTCCAAGAACCCAACTCCTCTTCTACCCCCAGCTCCTAGAAATCCAGCAGAGAAATTGGGTGCCATAGACACAGATGTTTCAGTGAAGCAGGGAGGCTTTGGTGTACAATATCCTTACTTACAACCCTGTTGCCCTGTTCTCACCCAGGAGCTTGAAAAAGCCAATTTGGCATTTGGAGCTATAAGTTTGATTGGGGTTCTTGGAAGCAATCCTGAGGAATGACTGTTTTAGCCATTTCATCGTGTAGGACATGTAGATGTTGCCACTCCAAGGCTGGACATAAATGGGTCTTTGGTTTTACACACAGATACAGGGAAGAACCAAAATGTGTCAAACAGGTTCCGATTAGTGACCTAGAAAATTATCTGTGAGGAAGAGACCATGAAATTGAGCAACTCTTTCTCTCGTGCAGATATCATCATTATTCATCTGTTTCTTCAAAGTCAATTATTATCAATCTTTTTGAGCTCTTTTCAACAGTAATTTAAGAGTTCCTTCTCAAGATTAGCCTTTGGTCTTTAGGCTGATGCTTTCCGTGTCCTTTCAGAAAAAAATTGATTGTCTTATAGCCTGGCCTCTGGGTGGGATTATCTCTTTTGTTCTTCATTTATGTGTGCCTTGAGCCATTTCTCTGTGTCTCTGCGAGAGGTGCTGGGGGCACAATGACAAGTGGTGTCAATGTTGTATTCACCATGGAAGTCCACGTTCTAGTGGGGACTAATGCTCTCATTCCAAACATATATATCCCATGCCTGCTGTAAGCCTCCTCAGTCTAGGGTAGTGAGCAAATAGGTATAGTCCCCATCCAAAGAAAGGGAGCAAGGCAGTCAGTAAGTAAAACACATATTGGGCAGAGGTAATAAACATTGAGGAGAAAGATTAAGCAGGGAAGGAGGACTCACCGAAAAGGAGACACTTAGGTAAAATCCTAAGGAGGGGAAGAGAAACAAGGGAATGCGTTTTGGAGGAAGAGCACTTGGGCTGATGTTAAATGGTAAATTCCATCATCAATCTCATAGTACAATTAGGATGAGCACTGGGAATGCAGTATAAAAGGACAGGAGAATTGGGGGGAACACCAGGTGGGCACAAAAGACCTCATCAAGAAAGGGAACTTGATGGATATTAAGGAGGGCACAGATTGTACGGAGCCCTGGGTGTTATACGCAAGCAATGAATCATGGAACACTACATCAAAAACTAATGATACACTGCATGATGACTAACAGAACACAATTTTAAAAAAAGGTGACATTGACCTGAACCGAGCTCTGAAAGTTAGCAAGCATTACTCCATAGAGAAAAATAGTATGTTGCAGGCAAAAGAGCCAGCATGTATGAGAAGATGAAAAATAAAAATAATAATATAATATAGCCAACATTTACAGCATGCCTATTCTAGGCCAGTGAGTTCTCACCACAACCCACCCGGTGGCGAGGGAACGTTATTACCCACATTATATAATGAGACAACAGAGACAGACAAGATATCATGGGGTAAGATTTTAAATACAAGCAATTTGACTGGATCTTAATGATCAGGAAATCTTGGAAAATGCGAAATGGTGCCTTTCAGGAATTGAAGATAGTCATGACTTGGAGAAACACATAAATAGAACCATTATGGAAGATATTAGCTTTTCGTGCAGGGTGCTGAGAGCCTGTTTAGTGCATAGAAGAATAGCAAAGAGCTAGGAGAAACTTTGATCCGAGGCTAAGCCATGCTTTGGTTAAAATGGTTCCACTTACAAGACAGAAGGTTACTATTTGGCATTTGACTTCAAATAAAGGTTAATCAGACCGATTAATTAAAAGCTTCCAAAGCACAATGGGACACCAAGTAACCAGAACAGGCATGCTCTCCAGGTATGCATGAGAAGAGTATCTGGGAGGCAGCCTGAGGCTACCCCCCACTTACCTAGCAGGTGGCTTCAGTTCTGTCCTATAATCAATAAGTCTCCAGGTAATCAGTTTATTCAGAGCCCTGACTAAACCCAGCAGCCACATTTGGAAGGGACTGCTCTCTAGTGCAGTTGCCCGACTATCCTGTGAGGTGAACAGACTCTGCCTGGGCCCAACATTGCCAACTCTCCAGAGTTCCTGGAGCACAGAAGGGACCTCAGCGCTCTAGCAGGGTGAGTGGGTTCTCTTGTCTGCTTTATTATTGAAAACTCTCTTCTCTGAGTCTGGGCTTTTCTCCAGCAATATTTGATTTGTTTTCCATTATATAATTTGGCACTGAACATGTCCCTGCTGCTGGCTCAGCAATGCCAGGGTCATCGCCCCATTGCCCCATGGAAGGGTTTCAGAGCTTCTGCCGCTATCCTCTTTACACTCTGGTTTCAGCATTGCCATCTACACCCTGAGGTAGTGCAGCTCTCTTCCCCTCTCCTCGTGTCTTATTGTCTTCCGAACTAGCCTCCTTTCCCTGGACTTCTAGCCTCCTTGCTTGCCCTCGTCTCATGTGTCCAGAAGTACCTGCAAACCTTAGTTCTTTGTAGGCATCAAACCCCAGGACTCTCCACTAGCTACGATATGTGTTCTTGGATTCTCAAGCCAGCCAGGCTTTCATATTTATTTTCCATTGCATGTGCTTTCCCACATGGAAAGCTCTTAGCAAGCACCCCCTCCCCTAGGATGGCAGGCAAACCAGTCACCCTTGATAGTCTTGTCACATCTTATTTTAAGTTCTGCACCTTCATTTGTTCTGTCTGAAGGTAATGTCTTAGACAGTGGTAGCCATATTTTTCTTCTCAGTTCTTAACAAATAGCCTGACACCGAATGGTTGTGGGATAGTGATACTTTGAATGGTGACCAACTATGAATATTTCAGGAATCCCTGGTGCTCTCAAAGTTTTATAATAAAAGAGAAAGGAAACATCGTAGAGCACTTGCCTTAAATTTTGTTCTGCACTGTGATTTCCAACCAAAAAACAAACAAACAAAACAACAACAACAAAAAAGTGGGGTAAAACAGCCAACAATGAAAATACATATAATTGACAATTTTTGATGGGTTAGGATGATGAATATTAAGAAACTTTTTTTGTTTCCCAAGTTTAATTTGAAATAGCAGTAAAATTATGTATATTAATTTATTGAAAAAGAGATAGCATGCCATCCTTTTTGCTAAAAAGAAAAAAAATACTTTTGTCTCTGAAAGTTACAAGGAGTCATTACCCTGGTTTTTTCAAGAAGGAAATGAAGGACTGGAGAACATGACTTAGCAGAATTTGTTTGTTTTTATTTTGTTTGCTTTCCTTTTATTACCTGTTTTTGTAGGTTTGAATTTCAAACCATGTGAATGCGTTACGTGCTCAAAATAATAAAGTACATTTACAATGGAGCTTTTCTTTCAAAATATGTAATATTCAGTACTGAAAAATTCTGAATTTTAGAGCCGACAAGTCCTTAGAGGAGAGTTAGTAGCAATTATCTTGTTTAAAATAATTTTTCTTGAAGTATAATTTATATCCGGAAAATTACATGTATATCTACAAGCTGCGTAGAGGTGGCAATTACAGGGTATTGATCATATACAATTGAGATTTATCCAGAAAGACAAGAATCGTACCATTTCACTTATATGTAGAATCTTAAAAAACCAAATTCACTGAAAGAGGAGATTGGTGGTTGCCAGAGGCTGGGGGATGTGGGAGAAAGAAGACATTGGTCAAAGAGTTAAAAACTGAGTTATGAGATGAGTGAGTTCTGGCCATCTAATGCACAGCATGGTGACTATAGTTAACAATACTTGGGATGCCTGGGTGACTCAGTTAGTGAAGCGTCTGCCTTCAGCTCAGGTCATGATCCCAGGGTCCTGGGATCAAACCCTGCATCGGGCTCCCTGCTCGGTGGGAAGCCTGCTTCTCCCTCTCTCACTCCTCCTGCTTGTGCTCTTTCTCTCTAAAAAATGAATAAATAAAATCTTAAAAAAAATACTTTTGTATATACTTGAAATCTCTAAGAGAATCTATCTTAAATGTTCTTACCACACATACACACAAAATGGTAATTATAGGAGGTGATGAATATATTAACTAATCTTATTGCGGTAATAATTTCACAATATATATGTATATCAAATCGTTATTTCGTGTATCTTAAACTTACACAATGTTGCATGTCAATTATATCTCAAAGCTGGAAAAAAACATGGATAGCATGACCATTACAGGTCTACTAACAGCTGAGGAGAGTTCTAAAACACTATCAATTTTAAGTTGCCTATGGATTTCAGAAATAATAAAAAGTGACACAATGTGTGACCAAGAATCAATTAAATATTCTTTCAATGAAGCCTCTTAAGTACACCCAGAATTTCAAAAAAACTGCAGTGTAGGAGAGAAATACGCTTGTTTAGACATATTCCAAGAAGACAAATAAAAGACCAATCTGGAAACATTTTTGTGATTTGGACTATCTCTATTGCAGTTGTGTCAAACTAAAGTTCTTGAAGCTGAATTTCTCAGAGAACAGGTGTGATCCACTAATGAGAAAAGCACATTATTTTTTTCCCATACTTTAATCACAAAATAAATTGGGTTAGGTGGTAGAATAAAGAGATAGAATATAGCAATGGGCATATAGACACATGGATTTGGTAGGGAACAAAATGAAAACAAAGTTTTAAAATTTAAAAAAATAGATGGAGAGGAGTGCCTGGGTGGCTCAGTCATTAAAGCATCTGCCTTCCACTCAGGTCATGATCCCGGAGACCTGGGATCGAGCCCCACATTGGGCTCCCTGCTCTGCCGGAAGCCTACTTCTCCCTCTCTCACTCCCCCTGCTTGTGTTCCCTCTCTAGCTGTGTTTCTCTCTATCAAATTAATAAATAAAATCTTTTTTAAATTAGGTGGAGAAATTAGTATATATGTGCATTATACCAATGCATGCAATAAAAGCAAAGAGGTTACATGACCGAGCAGTCATCTGATAACATACCCTGTTTGAAAGACTAAATAAAAAATGGCACCATTTACTGTGAAGAATACATTGTAAGTGCATTAAATGTGGGAAACTATTAACATAAGTGAAATATAAAGACTATGTGCAGCAGAGGATTTTTTAAAAACTTTTCTGACAATATCACACAGTTAGGAATATAGTTTCTATTTCCATCAAGATAGACTGATAAACACAAATGTAACTAAAACAAAAATATTTCTTTTTTAAGGATTTACTTATTTAATTTTTGAGAGGGAGAGGGGCAGAAGAAGAGGAAGAGAAATCTTAAGCAGACTCCATGCTGAGCCCCGTGTGGGGCTCTATCTCACCACCCTGAGATCATGACCAGAGCCGAAATCAAGAGTCAGATGCTTAACCAACTGCCCCACCTAGGTGCCCTGAAACAAAAATATTTATAGAACAGTTACCTTTATTACATGAGATATACTCTGAGATTTTCAGTTCTCTTGAATAAAGACTTGGTCTGTCCTATTACATTTCATTCTTCCAGAAGGTTCTTCACAGCCATGCAAATTGATTTCCGGGTGTGTCAAGATTCGTTCTTCACTCTACTCTGGATCTGTGGTAACAGCTAGCCAGAACACTCCAGGCTCAGCTCATGGGAGAGCTCTACCGAATGCCCCAGCCTTGGTATTAGGTCCAAGAGCTGGGGAATCAACCAGAGCTGGGCTAATAAGAGTCCTTCGTGAGACTCTGTGGTCTGGAGCCTGGACAGCACACTTTTTCTTGTCTTCTACTGAAGATTCAAGGGTAAAGGTCCAGACTGCCAAGCAAAGGGTTTTTCCTTCTTGGAGACTAAGAGAAGGAAAGTGATGTGTAAGAAGACAGCAGAAATGACAGCCTGGGATTGTAGGGGAAGAAGAGAGAGGGGGAGGGAGAGGAGAGAGAGAAAGGAGAGCAAGGGGGAGGGCAGGAGAGAGGCAGAAAGATGGGAGAGGAAATGGGAGCCAGTAGGGTACAAATCCTGACTTCCAGGCATGTGATCTGTGGAGCTGTGCTCATTCATCCTTGTCCTTTCTGTCCTGGCTGCCCTCCCACCCCCACCCCCGTTGCTTCCTGTCCTGAAGCTGGTCCAATGTGGCTTTCTGCGTGGTACGTCCACATTCGCCTCATATAGGAGCCCCAAACTTTCACTTGACACCATGAAAACCACCCCTGCACAAAAGCCAGCGAAGTGACCTTGGTCTGCAGTCTGACCCTCTTCCTCCTTATGATGAGATTAACTTTGTTTTTAATCTCGTTCTGTTGCGGGAGGATACACAGAATAAGGGAGACGTAGAGAGGAAGCTTAAAATCTAGTGAAAGGGTGGATTTTTGCTCTTTATCAAAATAACATAAAAAATTTATAAGACAACTTTATGGTTAAAGATCAAAAGGGCTAGTTAAAGAACTTGGAGACACATCAGAGCATTTCTCACAGCTCTCCAGTATTTGCCTCTCTGGCTATGAATCCAACTGAGGGCATGAAATGGGTGATTTGCTCCTCACTTCCTTATTTCCTTATTACTTTTCTAAAGTTGATCGTGACTACTACTTCCAAGGCCCTCCTTATTTCCCTACATTCTTACCAACGGTGTTATCAGACTTTTAGATTTCTGAAATCTGAATGGTAAAACTCGTCTTGCTGTTTTCTCTTACTGTACATTAAGTTAAACATCCTTCTGTGAGTCATCAAAAATTGCAGCCATTGTCTGAAAAGGTCTTTATTTCACCTGCATCCTTATAGTTTAGCTGTCTATAGAATCCTAGATTGAGAAGAGTCTTGCTTCTTTCCAAAACAAAACAAAACCTTCTTTTCTTTCTTTGCTTTTTTCAAAAGCAATTTCATGATATTTTCCCATTGCTTTGGCTCCTCTTATTGCTAATGGTTAAAGTCATGAATGTATGTCATGATGCTAATTAAAGAAGAGAAGAATCACATGTCCTTTAGTAGCTGCTAAAGTGGGTAGTTACTACTATTTTATATTTAAGTCTCTTAATAACATCTGTCAAGTAAATCTGTGTGTCTGTGTATTATACTTGAGAAACTCAAATCCACTATTATTATTGTTTTTTAATCATTGTATCTGACTTTTAAACAATGCATTTTTTTACTTAATTTTTTATTATCATGTTTAGTTAGACAGCATATAGGACATCGTTAGTTTTTGGTGTAGTGTTCAACAATTCATTGGTTGTGTATAACACCCAGTGCTCATCAGCACACATGCCCTCCTTAATACCCATCACGCGGTTATCCCCCCACCCCCTCCCTTCTGTAACCCACCGTTTGGTTCCTGGAGTCCAAAGTCTCTCATGGTTTGTTTCCCTCTCTGATTTCTTCCCATTTCGTTTTTCTCTCCTTCCCCTATGGCCCTCCACCCTATTCTTTATGTCCCACTTATGAGTGAAATCATACAATAATTGTCCTTCTCTGCTTGAGTCATTTCATGTAGCATGACCCTCTCCAGTTGCATCCATGTCAGTGACAACAGTAGATACTGATCCCTTCTGATGGCTGAGTAATATTCCATCTTCTTTATCCATTCATTTGTTGAGGGGCATCTTGGCTCCTTTCACAGTTTGGCTATGGATGTTGCTTCTATGAACACTGGGGCAGGTGCCCTTTGTTTCACTACATCTGTATCTTTGGGGTAAATGCCCAATAGTGCAATTTCTGGGTCATAAGGTAGCTCTATTTTTAACTTCTTGAGGAACCTCCACACTGTTTTCCAGAGCGGCTGCAGCAACTTGCATTCCCACCAACAGTGTAGGAGGGCTCCCCTTTCTCCACAGCCTCTCCAACACTGGTTGCTTCCTGTCTTGTTCATTTTTGCCATTCTAACTGCAGGAAGGTGGTATTTCATTGTGGTATTGATTTGTATTTCCCTGATCGTTAGTGATGTGGAACATTTTTTCAAGTGTCTGTTAGCCATTTATATGTCTTCTAGACAATGCATTTTGAGAACAAATTTAACTACTGAAAACAAAAGGCAAAATGATCCCATAGTTGGTGTAGAAGAGTGATTCTGCTGATGGCACCCTGGTGACTCAGCACATCCCCACGCAGGCCACACAGGGGAGCTCAGGTGGGGCTCAGCTGCACGCTGACCCATCTTGGCAGAGTGCCCTGTAGTCCTCCCTGGAGCATGCCAAGAGGCATTCATGAGGAACTGTCTCAGGCCATTACTCATCTGCCACCACCCCCCCTCCACCTTCTCACCTGCCTCTCTGCTCCCAGGGAGGCAGAGGACTTTCTCTCTCTACACTTCGGGTACAGATGCAGGCTATAAAACTGTGGGCCACAGCTTAGTTGGCTCTTCAATGATAGACCAACCCACCACACTTGTGTCATTTGTCCTCTGGTCCTTCCAGGTCCCTGTTGCCTGTGAAACTAGGAAAATGGGTAGGTGACCCCGGGTTGATCTCGTCTCTGGTATCTGTATGAGCAATGAACTGTTTACATCCATTTGGGCTTACTGTCTTCCTCCTGACCCAATATACGAAAATGTGGGGAGTGTGCCTGGCAGGAGCACTGTGCCACTGCTTACGGACCACCTGACTGCTTGACAGCTTGCTACTTGGAAAACCCTCGAGGAAAACCTGACAGACTGAAAGGACAGAATTTAGCAAAGCAGTCACACACAGTAGGACAAGACAATCGTCAATAGCATCCCCACATAGAGAAAAGACAATGGGAAATCCCTTATTATATTTACACCTACAGAAGTTTATTTTACACCAGGTAAGGTAACAGACATTTTAAAGTAGAAACAATAGGCTGGTTCAGTCCATAGAGCATCTGACTCTTGATCTCAGGGGTAGTGAGTTTGAGCCCCATGTTGGGTGTTGAGATTCCTTTAAAAATAAATTAATAAACAAGTAAAAGTCTTTTTTTTAAAAAGTAGAAAGGATAAAAGTTTTACTAAATATGTCAACTTTACAGGATCCTGGACAGTCCACAAAGAGGTAACATCAAAGATATTTGTATTAGAAATACAAACACAAGGCCGCCTGGGTGAGCTCAGTCAGTTAAGCATCAGCCTTCAGCTCAGGTCATGATCCCCAGATCCTGGGATCAAGTCCCGCATTGGGCTCCCTGCTCAAGGGGAGCCTGCTTCTCCCTCTCCTCCCACTCAGTGCTCTTGCTCACTATCTCTCTCTCAAATAAATAAAATTTTAAAAGAAATACAGACACATTGAAAACTGTGAACTGAAAATATTGATGACTCTGAAAAAAAAATTTGTCTTAAGTTATTCAAGTCCTCTGAACAGCAGCTCATTTTTATAGAGCTGGGGTACTCGGTAATGGCCTCGATGTCCTCAGATAGAGCCTACTTAGTCAATTCCACAGGCAGGGGGAGGCACACAGACAACTGGCCCAACACCTATTGTAATGAGCCAGGTGGCAAGCATCCCCTACTGTGTGCTTGAAGATATCTCTGACACACAGCATTGGATGAAATGCCCATGTTGGGGTACACCTGTTTAAACTAGATAGACAATTAATTTGACTTTAAAACATCTGTCCTGCAAACATTCTGAGTTTTGGTGAAAATTTTCTAAGTCCTTTTTGGAGATAACAAAAAATCTCTCTTGGAGTCATCTGAAGAGATACTGATATCCTTAAATAAAGACCCAGACATCATAAATTCAGCCTCCCACTAGATTGAGTAAAGAGAATGATGACATTTGATACCAAATAGGATCTATTTACAGTTGCTGTATTCAAATGAGGTATTGGTGCCACCCAATCTCTGATTGGATGAAAAGCAAAAAATGACTACAGGTAAATGAGCTGCTTGAACTTCACTCTGATTGAATAGTAATAATACTTGGGATGAACCACCCAGAAAGCAAAAGACAAAAGGCAACCAGAAAGTTACACACCCTACCAAGAGTGCTTTGAAAAGTGTTTGAGAGAGACTGACCTCCTTAACAGAAGTCCATGAGAAATGCAAGTCTGTGAGAAATGCTGCTGGCCCCGTGGTCTCGTTCGGATCATAGATCCGTGCACCCACTCCCAATCAACTGTTGGCAGAGAGTGGGCTACCCTTAGATTGCGCAAGAACTCTTTAACCTGGGGAAGGAGAATGATCTTGGAAAACATGAGACCTGGGCCAAGGCCTCAAAGTCTCCAGGACTGACTGAAAACCTCAATAAATTGGAAAATTTTGAAAAATGTATAGTTGGACTGGCATATTAAGAAACACCTTAAACTGAGATACCATAAAAGATTGGGAACATTATGAAGATGATATTTAAACATTGAAGAAAAACTGTAAATATGGCACAAAATGATATTTAAAGCCTCTAATCTAAAAGTAAAGGATAGGATAGCGCATGCCTGAGTGGCTCAGTCGGTTAAGCCTCTGCCTTCAGCTCAGGTCATAATCTCAAGGTCCTGGGATTGAGTCCTGATCAGGCTCCTTGCTCAGCGGGGAGCCTGCTTCTCCCCTCCCTCTCCCTCTGCTGCTTCCACTGTGTTCTCTCTTTCTCTCTCCCTGTGCCAAGTAAATAAATAAAAATCTTTTTAAAAAAGTGAAGTGTAGACACCATCATTTCATAAGTGGCACGTTGGAGCACATGCACATAGTGCTTTCTGTACGACCTCGGAAAGTAGAAAACTGCAAACAACCTCTTTATTCATAAGGAAAGCTGTTAAAGCTGAGGAAAAAAAGTGCTCATTTACTAGTTGATGGGCAAATGAAAACCAATGAATTATTAGCCAAAAAGGCATTCGTAGAACTTTAATTTTAAAAACCAGGATGGCTCCAAAAAATATATTTGGTTTATGACGTTCAAGTTCTGATAAAAGGAACTCATTTGCAGCTGGTGTACATGTTGATGGCGTTGGTGCCCTCAGATGCCACCTGCCTGGCCAGCTCTCCAGGCTGCAGGAAGCATATAGCTTTTAGAATGGCTGGAGGTAATGGCAGTCACCTGTGGTAACATGCCAGGTGGGAGGCACACCAGGGATCCACTCAAAGACCCAGGCAAAAGGAACTGATGGTGCACGTGGCCTTGGACAAGAGGCTAGCGTTCCTCCTTCACCATCCTGATCTGGGGTCCAGGGGAGAAATGGGTATATCCTGCCATTCATCCTCAGAGTAATGAAAGCCAATTACAGACACACTTTGGAGATATTGTGGTTTTAGTCCCGACCACCATAATAAAGTGAATTTCACAATCAAGGGAGTCAAATTAATTTTTGTTCTCCCAGTGCATAAAAGTTGTGATAACACTATACTATAGTCTACGAGGCATACAATAGCATTATGTTAACAATATAATATACATATCTTAATTAAAAAAATACTCTGTTGGTAAATAATGCTAACCATCATCTGAGCTTTCAGTGAGCAGTAATCACGATCACAGATCACCATAACAAATACATATAAGGAAAGAGTTTGAAATCTGCAAAAATTTTCAAAATGTGACAAAGACACCAAGGGAGCAAATGCTATTGGCAAAAATGGCAGTGATAGACTCTGTCCATGCAGGGTCTCCACAAACCTTCTAGATGTAAAAGATGCAATATCTATGTGAAGGCAGTAAAATGAAGTATGTACGTGGGTAAGCAATTATTTTTATTTTGTTTTGTTTGTTTATTCATTTATTTATTTATTAGAGAGCAAGCACAAACAGTGAGGGGTAGAGGGAGAGAGAGAATCTTAAGTGGGCTCCATGCCAAGGGCAAAGCCTGATGCAGGGCTTGATCTCACAACCCTGAGATCATGACCTGAGCTGAAGTCATGAGTCCAATGCTTAACTAAGTAGCCACACAGGTGCCCTTAGGTTTAGCAACAATTTTTTAGGCTGGCCTTTTTTGCTGTTGTTCTAAAACTTTATTATTTCTATATGAATAAATTGAATTTTAATGAATTCACAGGCTTTTTAAAAATTAAAGTATACTTGACATATAACATTATATTGGTTTAAGGTGTTCAACATGTTGATTCAAAATTTGTATACATTGTGAAGTAATGGTCACAATAAGTCTAGTTACCATCTCTCCTCATAGAAAGTTAGCAAAAACAATTTTTTCTTGTGATGAGAACTTTCAAGATCTACTCCAGGCTGTCCTTTTTTGAAATGCCATAAAAAAGCATTACATCTGGAGGATTTAATAAAGTAGAGGCATTATAATAAAAATTAAGACTTATAAAATATGTGTACCCCAGAAAGAAAATTTCAACCCTTTTGACCTACAGTAAAGTAATATATATTTTTACAGTGTGATGAAATACTAATATACAGGTTCATTCTACAGGTATATGTACATGTTTCAGAATCAAAATTTCACAAAACAATCTTTGTTTTGTAGTATGCCCTCTGACTAAGGGCTCTGTTACTAAGTAGGATGCCCTCTGACTCATTCCATTCTATTTTATCCTATTTTGTTATTTAAAACAAATCAGAGAGTAGTGGCATTGAACAATCTTGGGATGATGGGAACAGTCAATCAGATCACTTGATGCTTTGGGTGGAAGGGTGACACCGTCTCCCATGCAGACCAAATCCGACCCTTTCTTGGGATTTCAGACCTGGAGTTTGATCGCAACTGTTTTTTCATTCTTTTTATGGATATAAAAGAAGAATGAGACTCCAGAATGGCCTGCAGACATGTCTGTTGCCTCTTGGAGAAGATTTAGAAAAGGAAGTGGAAATGTCAGAAGACGGCAGGAATGAGTGTGGCGTGTTCCGTTGCGTGTGTTTGGGGGGAGACTTAGACGCAGTCTGTCCTGTCCAAAAACGAGGTTGTTCCTGCTGCAACCTCCTTCCTGCCTGTCGCTTATCTTAATCTTCACCTTCTCTTTTTTCTTTTCTTCCAGAATGATTTCAGTTGCATTCCTATCACTTTGAAGCACAACTGTGTGATAATGAGAGGGTCACAACTAATTGAATATCCTCAAAACTTAGCCTTGTAATGCAATGACCCGGCTTCTAATCTTCTTTTGTAGCAACTATGGAGGTCAGCGATCTTGCCCATCCTGATTTAGTACTGAGAAAAGAAGTGAGAATCTGAGCGGGAGAGGGAGAGATCAAAAGGGATTGAGCCACATGGAAAGCTTTAATATAAATTTTGGAATCTTTTCATTTTGTTGAATTGCATGCAGTAATCTGTGTCAAGCTATTTACATGGCTTGACACAGATCACTGCCTCTAATTTTTAAATTTAATTATATTTGATTCTTTTGGGTAATGACTTTCAGTTATGAATATGATTACATGACAGTTCAGAGGTGTTAATAATAATGGTGGCAATTGACTCTCCTTTATTGGTTTTTCTGTTCTAGGCAAAGTATGCTGCACGGTTTTGTTTAGTTGTATGATTTACTCCTGCTTATTTCAATCATCTCCAAATAAGTGAACATCAACACATACAGTACGTTCGCTCCAAGTCTCTGGATAAAAACTTAGTGTGATATATTTTTATAACCCGAGGTCAGAAAACGTGACACTGTCTTACTTGACAGCGAGGATACAGTACAAAGAGTCACTTTCTTTTGTTTACTGTCCTATCTAGAAGCACATAACACGCCATCCCATTAGCATTCCTAATTCCCTTCCATAGCTTCTCCTGAAAATTCTATTTGTCAGCACTGTATGGTTTCTCCTGTGGATGCTCTCCTCGCCAGGACGCGACGTTAGCCCTGCTCTCCAGGCAGGCTGCTGCCGCAGGAGCCTCTGGGCCCAGAGAGCACACTGGCGGAGGGCGGCTGAAGCAGGAGGCAGGGGCACTCGCCGCGCAGCGCCCGGCACAGACGGGGACACACCCCGTGCTCGGCTGACAGACGACAAGCTCAGAGACCTGAGTCCTGCTGTGGGCTGGATGACCCCACTCGCTATGGGGACAGTGAGGCAGAACAGGTGTGTGGGAGAGAAAAGGATTTGCTGGGGGGCGCCTGGGTGGCTCAGTTGGTTGGGCGACTGCCTTCAGCTCAGGTCATGATCCTGGAGACCCCGGATCGAGCCCCATATCGGGCTCCCTGCTCGGCGGGAAGCCTGCTTCTCCCTCTCTCATTCCCCCTGCTTGTGTTCCCTCTCTGGCTGTGTTTCTCTCTGTCAAATAAATAAAATCTTTAAAAAAAAAAAAAAGAAAAAGAAAAAAAAAGAAAAGGATTTGCTGGAACCATGATGAAGACCCGAGGTTCTAAGCAGCCCTAACAATACAGCCTGTGAGTCGTGGTTCCAAGCATGCTTCAGGGAGGTTTGGGGGCTCGTCGGTGAGGCGGCTGCCTGGGGCCCTGGTCATGAGCTCAGGGTCCTGGGGTCAAGCCCCACATCGGACTCTGGCTCAGCAGGGAGTCTGCTGCTCTCTGGCCTCTGCCCCTCCTCTCTTGCTCATGTGTGCTCTCTCAAATAACCAAATAAAACCGATTTGTTGTTGTTGTTGTTACAGTATTTTTGAAAAAGCAGCCAAGCTCCAGAGAATAATCGTGACTAGTGAAGCCTTTGGTTTGAGGGTCCAGACTCCCCCTGACATGTTTGCTTGACACATTTTGCACTCGTGGAGTCCAAGTGCAGGGGGAGTTTCCTCTGCTGAGGCCCCTCCCGGACTCCAGGACTAGAAACAACCTGCTTCCTATGTTCACGATGGGGCAGTGGGCTGCAGCCCTCGGAAACAGCGCCCAGGACCACAGCCCGAACCGGGTGGCATTGCCACACAGCTATTAATGGCAGTTGTGTGGCTTTAGGAAAACAACTCGGGATAATTTGAACCCGATCAAAGGAGAAGCATGTCCTTCATCTTCTCTAATAATTCATGTGATGAAAACAAAGTAATTTAAAAACCAGTAGTTTTCAAAAGGAGTACATACATTAAAAAAAGATGGCTATTACCATCTAAGTCAAGGAACCATTTCAACCTATACTCAGGTTTATTTTTTTAAAGATTTTATTTATTTATTTGATAGAGACAGCAAGAGAGGGAACACAAGCAGGGGCAGTGGGAGAGGGAGTAGTAGGCTCCCTGCGGAGTGGGGAGCCCGATGCGGGGCTTGATCCTGGAACTCCAGGATCATGACCTGAGCCAAAGGCAGAGGCTTAATGACTGAGCCACCCAGGCAGCCCAACCTATATTTAAGTCAAAAAAAAAACAATAGGGTGCCTGGGTGGCTCAGTGGGTTAAGCATCTGCCTTCGGCTCAGTCATGGGCTCAGGTCATGATCTCAGTGTCCTGGGATCGAAGCCCGCATCGGGCTCTCTGCTCAGCTGGGAGCCTGCTTCCTCCTTTCTCTCTGCCTGCCTCTCTGCCTACTTGTGATCTCTCTCTCTGTCAAATAAATAAAATCTTTAAAAAAATTAATTATAGACCTTAGCCAAGTTGGATTTTTTCCACACAACAGCAACATGAATCTAATTCATAGAATGGAACAACAAACAACCCAGGGGCATTTTAAAATGAAGTTAAAAATTAGATCACAAAACCGAAGCCACCTTTTCTGACTTGGGTGCTGATTCAGGGTCAGCGATATTTCACATGGTACTTGAATTTGGGAGTTGTTACTTATTATCTCAGGGTGACTCAGGGAAAGTTCTTTTACACAGGAAGTTGAAGTTGATATCGCTTCTCCCTACCTACTGAAGTGAGATTGTCAGTGCTTAAATTCCCAAAGTGCACATGGACAGATCCACTTTTCTTTTCTCTTCTTATAAAGACTATAATAAAACTTAACCTGAAAAACGTGTGAGAATAATATATAATGGATGCTTGGAAAACAGTAGTTCTGAATCCCTAAGACCTGGGCTCCTCCTTTTGAATTCTTGAGCTCAGTGACGGACTCTGCCAGGCTCCCCCTCCTCCACCAGGGGGCCGGGAGGCGGTTTACTCCCCCACATACAGTTCAAAATAATTCTACTCAAACTCAAAATCACACGGAGATCTCCTCTGGAGCCATAAACTAAGAAGGAACCTAAGGTCAAGGTGATGAGCAGGGCTTGAAGCAAGGAGGGCTCCCAGGAGCACAGAGCCAGTTTAAGTCCCCACGGCCAGAGATGGACTCCAATGTCCTCCCCGAGAAAGGTGCGCAGGTGCTGAGCATGGGGAGAGCTGGGAAGGAAGCATCTACATAAAGCTGGGGAAGTGAAGGTGTCACCTCATCCCTGCAATGAGGGCGAGCAGGGGTGCAAACAAGCTTGGAGGGCAGTGAGGATGTTTTTAAGCACTTAGGGGTAGAAATGAACACAGTCAAGCAAAAGAAGTTGAAAGGGGTTGGCCTCCATGGTGCCCATGTGGGTTTTCCCAATTCAGGCTGTTTCTTGTCCAAAGTGAGTTACAGAGAAGTCCATACTGCATGATAGCAGGTATACAAATTTAGAAATAAGAGAAAGCGTTACTTTATATAGTTTAGGAATACGCCTGTAGATAGTATAAAATTAAAGAATATGGAGCGACCTCACTAATTTATGTGAAATGTTTTTGGGATGTGTGTGTGTGTGTGTGTGTGTGTGTGCACATGTATGCACACCAGACAGGACCAGGAAACAGGTGTGAAGTCCAAGTTTACCTGTAATATTATATCTTGTGGATTTCCAGGAAAAAAATTAACAAAATTTCAAAGGGAAAAAAAACACAAAGAAGATAAAACATATCCAACTTTGGCAATTAATTATAATCTCTTTCTTTCACCTTTTCAGAACAGAACTAAAGTCATTAAATATAAGCAAAAGCAATGCTGCGTAAGCATGTCTGAAGTAGAGGACACATCTCAGGTTTCTTTTTTTTTTTTTTTTAAGATTTTATTTATTTATTTGACAGAGAGAAACACAGCCAAAGAGGGAACACAAGCAGGGGAGTGAGAGAGGGAGAAGCAGGCCTCCCGCCGAGCAGGGAGCCCGATGTGGGACTCGACCCCGGGTCTCCGGGATCATGACCTGAGCCGAAGGCAGTCACCCCACCAGCTGAGCCCCCCAGGCGCCCCCACATCTCAGGTTTTGAGGAGACTCCAGATGCTCACACCAGCAGAGCGGCTTAGAATCCAGATTCTCCAGGCACACGTTTCTGGAAACTTCCTCGGACAAGAAACACCGTTCCTTCAATTTCTAGTTTGACGAATCTTGTTAATGATTACCAATTCTAGCCCCAGGGTAGCAAAGAATCCTCCATGGTCTGTCAGGAGGTGAAGGGCCAGAGCGTGAAAGAGAAGCAGGTGCTCTGTCGAAGTCCTCCCTGAGACACTAAGTTGGTAAGTCACTTATTCTGGTGTTGATATACGACCTCTCTCAGGGTCCTTTCTGTGTAACAACTGATAAATCTGATATCCTTTCCAAGTCCCAGGTTTTCTTATATTGAGTTTTAAAAAGGTGAGTGAAAATGTGAAAAACCCCTATTTTCCTAACCAGGCAGGGTGGAGAGAGGTATAAACAGGGAGATGAAGTTTCATACCTAACCTCCCATAATCAGCTGGAAAATGTCAACTGTGCAAGACATTTCCAAGAAGCAGACCCTCTCATGTGGTGTTTAAAAGCTGAATTTAAGGGATTAAATTCGGGGGCTCGCTCGTCAACAAGTATCAGCTCTTTAATTTACCAACTGGCTGAGGACAAAGAGGGTCGACATCTCCATCTAGGGCTGATGTCCCGTAGTTAGCAACAGCAGTGAGGATAACTTGCTACACCAACAGCCGGTGGGCCGGTAGGACTCACAGGAAGGGTTGTAGGGTAATGGAAAATAAATATTTCAGATAAGAAAAAATGGGCAACCACACCTCCATCCCTTATGTGAAGATTCATTGCCATCAGGAAGTCTGCACCGGGCTTTTCTCCTGGACAGGCTTATAGGTCATTCCTGGGGGCAGACCTGAAGGACTCCAGCCTTTTGCAATCAAGTTCACCCCCTTGATTTCCTTCCCACATCAAGCAGGCCCCAGGACTTTGACACAGACGGGCCGGGAGTGGCTCTGGTCCAAGACGGTGTCTAGAGGAATGCTGAGTCATTAGGCAAAGAGATGAAGGACAGTTAGTCAAACCAAGACGGCTGGGGGTAGAAGGGGAAATGTAGAGATGGGGTAGTGAGGGTCACTAGGGTCAACAGAAGATGGAGGGTGGGCTGAGGGCAGTTGAGAGGAGTTAATCCAAGGGAATCCGCAGGGCAGGACTGTGGGAACTGCAGCTTTTCGATGGTACTTGTGACCTCACAGGATGGTGTAAGTCGGATACTGTTGGAAGGACACCCACAGCCTTTAAATCTAATGGTCTGCAGGAAGGTGACCGCCAGTGTGATTTCCTGTGAACACTGCTTCGAAGGAGAAACATCTCAGGGTGCCATATATAGTCTCTGACCCCGGAACCAGCAATTTCCTGGGCAGTAGTGGAAAAACAAGGTTGCTATTAAAAAAAAAAAATTGTATGTAGGGGCACCTGGGTGGCTCAGTCGGTCAGACGTCTGCCTTTGGCTCAGGTCATGATCCCAGGGTCCTAGGATCGAGCCCTGCACTGGGGCCCCTGCTCAGTGGGGAGCCTGCTTCTCCCTCTCCCTCTGCCACTGACACCCTCTTATATGCATGAGTTCTCTCTCTTTCAAATAAATATTTAATGTACACATATGTATATATACACATACATATATACACACAAAACATATATAACGTACAAAATAGATATCTGACACATCAATATATAATATATGTGCAACAGCTATAAGTTGTTCTTTTGGACAGCCGTAAGCCATGAAGGCTAGGCAGGATGTGACTGTGTCACCATTGCAACCCCACTGCTCGACATCCCACCATGAAGCCTTTGTGAGGTCACCAAGCTTTACTGGAGTAGTGCTTGCTTATCCACTGTCCTTGGCAGCCAGATGCTCTCAGGACTTTCCCTTTTGCGGATTCCTATCCACTGCATGTGCCCAACCACCTACTTAGTTGTATGAGTAAAATCTCCTATGAGAACAATCACAGATACAGTCACATCTGCTAGGATTTGGGCATTCAGGTTTCCAGGACAAGGCACATCCTAGTTTTCTAGAATAGAGATAGTAGAAGATTAAAAGTACTTGAGATTACTTGCCCTGAGTTATTATTTGAGTTTCTGCTTCTATGAAAGTTGATATTTTGAGCATACTATTAAATACTGAGATTCTATTTCATGGGGATAAGTCTTGAATGTAACCTGAAAATGAACAAATGCCCTCCACGGAGTACACACTGTTCAGTGGGGTGGCCAACCTGGATGAACAGGCTCGGAGCTGGAGAGTTCAAGAACCCACTCCTGCCGTGGCAGAAAGGTCCCACAGGTACACCTCCAAGAACAGGCACAGTTGTGGTGAACCAGGAATATGGCATCCCATAATATTTTCATCCTGTTGAATTTAGCATCAAACCCAGGGACGGGAAATTGCTCTCCATCTTAAGAGGCCAGCCGCTAGGTGGTCCAGGCGTAAAAGCAGAGAATACAATAACCCCAATCTCTAGATCACTCCTCAGTTGCTCTGTGTTTCTGCTTGTCTATGAAATAATCATAGCATCGTGTTCAAAGTTTGGCTGGATATGCTGACAGACTTCAGTTCACGAGACACAAGTGCACAATTCTTATGGGTCCCAGAAAACTGTGCCGAGTACAGTTGAAAGAAGCCACCTAAAGGAGGTTCCAGGACATGAAATCCAGGTGGTCTGAGAATGCTGTCCAGGCAGGCAATGACCTGATGGCTCGTAAACCAAAAAGGTGGACAGTAGGTTACACAGATTGGATCACATCAGCCCTGGAGATGCCAACAAGCTACTGTCGCATATAAGGATCCTTGTTGCCCAGAACTGGTCCCGGAGCCATGCGTTAGTGGACTTGAATAATGCTCGAAATTTAATAGTGGTGCTTTTGTAGGATGGATTCCCTCCTATTCTTTTCAGTGAGAACCACGACCTCTGTGGGAAGTTGGAGGGCCTAATGAATGCCCAGTATACTCATTTTTGTAGAAGAGTTGGTCCAAGTATCTTATGCTAGAAAACAAAATAGGAATGAACATGGATCCCAGGCACCAGGTTTCATATCTCTTTCTTCTGCACGGAAACCGCCGCCTTGCTTCCTGGGGTGGGTGGGGGGCACCTCCCTATAAATTGCCTCTCTGCGGGGCGCCTGGCTGGCTCAGTTGGTTGAGCATCTGCCTTCGGCTCAGGTCATGATCCTGGAGACCCGGGATCGAGTCCCGCATTGGGCTCCCTGCTCGGCAGGAAGCCTGCTTCTCCCTCTCTCACTCCCCCTGCTTGTGTTCCCTCTCTGGCTGTGTTTCTCTCTGTCAAATAAAATCTTTAAAAAAATAAATAAATAAATTGCCTCTCTGGAATTCCTGAAACAGGAGTGTCAAGTGATAGAAAATCCTCTAGGATAATGTCTAAAGGCTGGTGGAAAAAAAAATGTAGGTTCATCAATAAATGATTGCACCAAGTACAGAGGCCTAAGGGGGAAAGGTGTCTACTTACCCTCATGGTACGTTGGTGAATATTTCACAGCTGGCTTTTTAGGGGGTTGGAGGAGAAAGCATGCACAAACACAGATGGGTATATTATAAATCTTACTGATAGAAAGACTCTGGGGTACACAGTTTGTGAATAATAATAAAATATACAATACTGTTATTCTAAGTTCTGTATAGTCAATTGATTCTCATAGAATACCGTGCTTTTTTTTTCAGGTTTATTGGGGTATAATTAACAAACAGACATTTTATATATTTAAGGTGTAAAGCTTTCATATACTTTTTTTTTAAAAGATTTTATTTATTTATTTGACAGAGAGAAACACAGCTAGAGATGGAACACAAGCAGGGGGAGTGAGAGAGGGTGAAGTAGGCTTCGTGCCGAGCAGGGAGCCTGATGCGGGCTCAGTCCTGGGATTCCATGATCATGACCTGAGCTGAAGGCAGACGCCCAACCACTGAACCACCCAAGCACCCCAAAACTTTCATGTACTTTTGCTAAGCTCTGTGCCTGTAGGCAACCTGTGGCTGAAACTCAACCACAATTTGACAAATGAAATGGAATCTCAATCTGCCAATTCTTCCCAATGTATTTGTTGTCATTAAATATTGTAGATGATCTATTGTTGAATGATTTCTGTCTCATACAAATTATCTTCATCAAAGTGGAACCAACCTCAGATTCAGCACTCTGAATTACAGTAGTCCACATTTTTTTATCTTTGTTTAGCTTTTTAAAATTTGAGTTCCATTAGCCAACATATGGTACATCATTAGTTTCAGATGTAGTGTTCAGTAATTCATCAGTCACACATAACACCCAGTGCTCATCACATCCCGGGCCCTCTTCAGTGCCTGTCACCCGGTTACCCTGTCCTTCCATCCCCCTCTCCTCCAACAACTCTCAGTTTCTTTCCTATAGTTAAAATCTCTCATGGTGTTTCTCCCTCTCTAATGACCTCCCACTCTGTCTTCCCTCCCTTCCTCTACGATCCTCTGATCTGTTGCTTATATTCCACATATGAATGAAACCGTATGATAACTGTCTTTCTCTGATTGACTCATTTCACTTAGCATAACACCCTCCAGTTCCATCCATGTTGATGTAAATGGTAAGACTTATCCTTTCTGATGGCTGAGTAATATTCCATTGTATATATGAACTACATCTTCTTTATCCATTCATCTGTCAAAGGACATCTCAGCTCCTTCCCTAGTTTGGCTATTGTGGACATTGCTGTTATGAACATTGCGGGGCAGGTGCCCCTTCGGATCATTTCATCTCTATCTTTGGGGTAAATGCCCAGTAGTGCAATTGCTGGGTCACAGGGTAGCTCTATTTTTAACATCTTGCTGGACCTCCATCTTGTCTTCGAGTGGCCATACCAGTTTGCATTCCCACCAACAGTGTAAGAGAGTTCCCCTTTCTCCACTGTTTAGCTTTTAATGTAGTTGAAGGGACTGACTCTACATTACTATCTACAAAATGCATAAATTATCCAGGTTGACTTCATGTTAATAAAACTCATAATACCACTTGAGGGCTAACATAAAATTTCTGATACTAATACTTCTATATCATTTTAAAAATAATGTGTTTTAAGTTAAAATACCCTGTTTTCCAGTTACATCTATAACTTCAGTGTAATTTTCTACTTCTTGCAGAATTCACTCTGAATTTTTACAATTCTATTGCCAACCATAGTGTCACAAAATCAGACCACAAGTAAATTTTTGATTAATAATTAGTTAAGCAAAAACATCACTCACGGGACACCTGTGTGGCTCAGTCCTTTAGGTGTCTGCTTTCAGCTCAGGTCACAATCCTGGGGTCCTGCGATCAAGTCCTGCATCTGGCTCCTTGTTCAGCAGGGAGTCTGCTTCTTCCTGTGCCTGCTGTTCCCCGGCTTGTGCTCTCTCTGATAAATAAATAAAATATTTTTAAAAATAATTCACTTCATCAATAATGAATCTAGCTCTAATATAGTATTTAATAAATTTTTTAAATACAGGAAATCAATAAATTAAGCCCAAATATGTAGCATTTGCCTGTGTGTGTGTGTGTGTGTGTGTGTGTGTGTGTGTGTGCGCGCGCGTGTGTGTGAAATCTCCAATTGTGGCCGATTTCGAGCTACCAACATGACATCGCTGAATTCAGAGTTAGGAAGAAACAGGCAGCAGCATGTCTTCATATTATACTCCCACCATATAGATGCAGGAGACATGAATGATCCCAAGAGTGTACCTGATAGTAAAATGTAGTGAAATAATTAGAAAGTCATGAGCTGCAAACATTTCTTACTTTTTAAAAGTATAACTTATTTAATTCTGAATTTATATAATTTAATTGCCAGTAATGGCTGTTTTCAACAACCAGCTTGCAAAAATCCCTAAAACTATAACAGTCTGCTTTTGCGGGCCCATGTGAGCGAACTCCAGTACCCCACTCGTTACGCCGTACTCACCTCTTGGGTTCTCTTGTCTCCCTGTCTCAATTCAAGTTCTGCCATGCCTTTGTCTATTTATATGACTTTTTCCTAAATAAATTAACATTCCTGAGGATACCTGTTTGGTTGTCTTCTTTTTCTTTTTAGGACCTGCATGTCAGGTGCTTCTACAAAAAGCCGACTACCCTCCATCCAGAAATTATTGGATTTCTTGGTGAGACAACTGTCAGAAGTCATATGGCCCTCATCAAAGAGTCTAAGGAAGGGAAAACTAAGAACATGATCCAACATTAAAAGTGGAGAGGACTTGGTGTCTGAAGCCTCCATTCATGGTGGCTAAGATAGGGTGTTTTCAAACATGGCAGTGTTTTTGATCTCAGACCCAGTTGCTGAGGAATTAGAGATTTTATTTATTTGACAGAGAGAGATCACAAGTAGGCAGAGAGGCAGGCAGAGAGAGAGAGGAGGAAGCAGGCTCCCCGCCGAGCAGAAAGCCCGACACGGGCGTCGATCCCAGGACCCTGAGATCATGACCTGAGCCGAAGGCAGAGGCTTTAACCCACTGAACCACCCAGGCGCCCAGGAATGACATTTTGATCATCCAGTTTTATCTCCATTTTTCCCTGCTGGATCATACATACGGTTTCAGTTTGTCATGCTATGGGTCAGTTAAAACCAACTTCATAATCCCAACTACGTGTTAATTAAACAAGAGGATATTTATAACTTTAAACCAAAGAGATCCTGTTTACAACAGAAACATTGTTCATTTGAGGTAGTCATCGGTCCAAACTGCTGGGACCCCAAACAACTACTAGTGTCAAGATCTCCATGTTAGTTATTTCCAGAACTTTGTAGACACTACATCTTTGGCCAGAAATAATATGGGATTAAAATGGTATCATCACACAAATCATGCAAATATGGCCCCCAAGTATTGGTGACATACATACAGCAATGATCTCAGTGGGTCAAATGGGGAAGCAGTATGGGAACCATACGGGGCACTAGAGACCAGGTTCTCAGTGTGGCAGAGGACTCCAGAAGAGCACAGCTCTGAGGTGCCCCGCATGCGTGGTGGTTCCAACAACGATGACAATAAGCCATGCACAACCACTTGCTGAGTGCCAAACACGAGCCGTCTACTGAACACCTGTCCTCCTCGTGCGGGTGTGCCACTGTAGTGGGGCTGGTTATCACTCTGAATCATAGATAAGAAACTGAAACACACTAATTTGCTCCTGGTGGCATTTGGCACATCAGGTAAATCATGAGCCTGGATTTGAACATGGTGATGCCTAGCTCCAAAGCCAGCAGTCTTAAACTGGCACCCAGTGAGCGCTCTAGATCCTAGTAACAGACAGTTCCACACCTTAAGCAGGGAGCACCTGTTGCAGTGAGCCAAGAGCGAATAACGACCCTCCCTATATCCACCCTGATGGAATGGGCTGGCTTTGGTTTGCTTGTTGCCCACTGTTTATATGTTTCAAAGGAGTCTCTTTCTCTTGGCTGACATCCGCATATTGCCCTGGCAGGTGGAAAACATCAGCGGGAAAGAACACAATGGCAGAGTCAAGTGCCACGGCTGGGAGGAGGAAGTGCTCCCAAGATACACAGTGGATGAAAAGCCCCGTTCCCAAGAAAGGTAAAGGCCACTGTGACCGCTTGGTTTTAGGATTTTAAGGTGCATTCTTTATGGGCAGTGTCATAATACAAATTACATGGCCTCATAAGTTGTTTAATTCTTTTTAAAAATCAGATAATACTAATGTGTATTTTTCAAATATATGAAAGAAATAAATACCATGGAGCTAAAAAACAAGTCTTTGGGGCAATCCTCTCGGGTTCCCTTCCTCCACAGGAGCTTTGAGCTATCAATTTACTATCATTCAATAAACCTTGCTTTGCTGCCCCCCCCAAAATTAATTAAATAAGTAAATACAATAAAAAATTTTTTGGATGATTTATTTTTTGATGATTATTTTTGATGATTCTCTTCTAATCTTGGTTCATATGCTTTACATTTTTTTGATAATTGCCACCAAATTTCTATAACCTATCCTTATGTATTCTGCTTGTCACTGCACATAATATTGTAAATATAATCATATTGTTTAATTAGGTAAAGTCAGAAAATTTTAATTTGATGGCACACACCTTTCCATATTGCTTTATAATACACAATCATTCTTCTTCAAGGATGCATAGTATTATTCCAATATATCCAATAGATACAGCATTATTTACCTGAAAATCTTGCGGTTGTATATTTAAGTTATAGAATTTTGTTTTGCTACTTGGCCATTTTACATAAATGTTTAATACATATATAAAATTTATGTATCATATATATATAAACATCCTTCAACATAACACTTGTCTATAGTTAGTATTATTATTTCTTCAGTGTTTATTCCTAAGAAATTTTGAGGCAAAGGGCATAAATATTTCATTTCCACTGGCCACTACAGAGATCTTAGTTTTTCATTTGAATAAAAGTGAAGCCACAGAGAAGATTTTGAGTGGCAGACTGGATGATCTAATTTATGGTATGACTTGAACACTCTAATTGCTGTACTGAAGACAGATTGGAAGCAGGGAGTCAAGTTAAAGCTATTGCAGAAATCTACGCAAGGGATGTTGGTAGCTAGAAGCCTCTGGAAGCAGCTCTAAACCAAAAGAGAGCAATGGCCCTGGTGAGAAGGGTTTTGATTCTTTATGCATTTTTAGTGTAGAGACAATAGAGACAATGCTCCAGATAGACTGGATCTCACCTGTGACCGAAAGAAATCAAGGATAATTGCAAACTATCTAGAAGGTTGCGATTTCCATCGACTGAGCTGAGAACAATCCGGGCGGAACAAGCTGGGGAGGGGAGCTCAGGCACTCAGTTTTGAATCTGTTAAGTTTATTTTGATCTGTTGATCAATTTTTAGTGGAACAAAAGATACATCTTAAAATCAACAGCATCTTTAATTTGAGAAAATGCACTGCTACTCTATCTAGACTTCATTTTGATTACAATATGAGATATTGTTCAAATTCTATTTTTCCATATATTTAATCAATTATCTCAGAATCACTCGTTATATAATTTAGCTTTCCTCCACTGATTGCCACAGTGTCCTTTACTCACTGTATAATTTCTTTGCTTGTTTTTCTACTGTTCCTTAGATTTTTGTTTATTGATATCTTACTTTACTCCCGTGACAAGGGGCGCCTGGGTGGCTCAGTTGGTTAAGCAACTGCCTTCAGCTCAGGTCATGATCCCGGAGACCCGGGATTGAGTCCCACATCGGGCTCCCTGCTCGGCGGGAAGCCTGCTTCTCCCTCTCTCACTCCCCCTGCTTGTGTTCCCTCTCTGGCTGTGTTTCTCTCTGTCAAATAAATAAAATCTTAAAAAAAAAAAAAAACAACAACACATACTCCCGTGAGAAATTTCATTGCTGAATAATGCAAATGTCTTCAATGCTTGCCCTCCCTTCCAAAAAAGTCCATGATTTCATGGTACCAGGGCTCTCTCCTAGTGGTTAAATACCATAACTCCAAGATATTTATTAATTTGCACACACACTCTCTCTCACACACACAGACACACAAACTCACACATTCTCATGTAGCTAAGGATAATCCTTGAAAATATTTCACAGTCAGCATGACACTGGCACCAACCTATGGTGGATATGGCTGGAAATATTCATTCAAAATGGGCACAGGACAGAAATCATCCTTAAGGACACATGTAGTAGCAAGGAATACTCAACATCCAGCAAGCATTAGGCTAAGCCTTTTAAATATATCCTCTAGTTAATCTTCCAGTAATCTAATAGGGCAGATGTTCAACCTGCTCATTTGTGAGCCATTAGCCTCTTGGTTCACTGATGCTACTTTTTAGTAGCCTTTGGTCTTCAGGACCCCAAGACAACTTGGAGAAATCAGAGGCCACAAGAACTCATAATTAGTTGATTTGATTGACATTGAGGCCACTACTTGGCCCTGAATCACGAAGGAAAACCTTTATAAAAATATTATATTTGAACTTCTCACTCTTTCAAATTCTGCTCTCCACCCCTCCCCCATTCACCATAAAGGCTTATGCTCCACTAAAGATAAAACAGTATGGCTTTTTGAGGAAGGCTCTTTTGTTATCTCAAGGCCCCTCTTTCCTTGAAGTCTTGAGGACTTCCTGAAGACTAGGGCTTGACCTTCTATCTCACACCATATAAACCCCACAGATGGGTGCACTTGGTTCACAGCAAAGGTATTCTCGTGGAGTCAACTAGGGCAAAAGAAAAGCCATCATGTATTTGCTGTACAATGGTTAAGAGCATAGACACCTAATCTATACTGTTAGCCAGTCTCTCTGTACCTATGTTAAGCATCGGTACATCTATATAATGGGAATGGTCTAGTAGCTTCCTCAAAGGATTGGTGCGGGGAATAAGTGAATTAATCCTCTGTCATTATGTTACATGAGCTTACGCATCTGCTGGCTCCCTCCTCCCTGAAGCCCTTTTCTCCTTGGCTCCCGGGACACCACACCCTCCTGGTGTTCTTCCAAACCCTCTGACCATTCCCTTTCAGTCTTCTTCACTGACTGTACCCACTTATTGGGCCTCTGTAAACATTAGAGAACCCCAGAGTCAGTCACTGGTTCTCTTCCCTCTGTGTTCTCTATCCCCAAATATATGGCTTCAAGTATTATGTGTAGGTTACTAATGCCCAGCCTTATACCTCAACCCTTACATCTCTTCTAGACTCTGGAACTGCGTACTCAACAACATTTTCAACACCTTCCCTTGGACGCCCAAAAGGGATCTCTGTTGGTCCAATAATAAGCTGTTGATCATTCCCACTCCCCCCAAACCTGCTCTTGCCACAGAATTCCCTTCCTCAGTAAATAAGGCTTCTAGTTCTTAAAACAAGAAACTCTCCAGTGCCCTTCCCCCACCGGTCTATGAGTAAAATCTGGATGAAGTGTGACTCATCCTGGGACATGATGACATTTTTGCTCTTCTGCTGCTACAACCACCCACACCTCATTCCTCACTTGTCTTCTGCATTATTGCTATCGCTTCTTCCCAGCAGTAGCCGTCTTTCCTAGAAACACAAAACTGGATTTGAATGCTGTGCTCATTTCTTTTTCACTCTTTTTTTTGCTATATTTTTTTCATAGTTTGTGATTATGACTTTCTCTGAGAAAATATTTCTAGAGGTTTAATTTCAACTTTATTTATTTTATTTTTTTAGAGTGAGAGCTCAGGAGTGGAGTGGGAGGGGTAGAAGAGAGGGAGAATCTTTTTTTCTTTTAAAGATTTACTGGTTTATTTGAGAGAGTGAATGGGAGTATGGGGGGGAGGGGACGTGGATGGAACTGGAGGGTATTACATTGAATGAAATAAGTCAACCAGAGAAAGACAATTATCATATGCTCTCTCTGATATGACAAATTTGAGAGGCAGGGTGGGGGTCGTGGGGGGAGTTGGGAGGGAAAAAAATGAAACAAGATGGGAGCAGGAATGGAGACAGAGGGAGGGGGAAAGACAGACTCTTAAGCAGACTCCCCACTGAGCATGAAGCCTAACCACACGACCCAAGATCATGACCTGAACTGAAATCAAGAGTAGGACATTTAACCAACTGAGCCACCCAGGTGACCCTTCATTTTAAACTTTAAATGAAAGCTTGTCCTCAATGCCTGAAGACATGTGAGAAGAATAATCATCCAATAATAATAATAGCATAATAATATATATGTTTTATATGTAATTATATATTATATATTTTATATAAAAATTATACATATAATTATATATAATATAGTAATACGTTTTATATATAATTTATAATAGTGTACATATAATATGTATCAAATATTTAAATTACAGAATGTAAATACATACATATACATATTTTATATATATGTATATAAGATGTACGCTTTACTATATATGTATTTACTTCTGAGTAATTTCATCAACTACAGAATACAATAACCCAAGAATGGGAGAGACAGAATTATAGGAAGGACAGATGCCTCAGAGCAAGTCACTGTCTATACAGCTTTGTGGTATAAAAACACCTTGAGGGCGCCTGGGTGGCTCAGTCAGTTAAGTGTCGGCCTTCAGCTCAGGTCATGATCCCAGAGTCCTGAGATCAAGTCCTACATCAGGCTCCTTGCTCAGTGGGGAATCTGCTTCTCTGCCCCTCCCCTGGCTCGTGCTCTCTCTCTCTCTCCCTCTCACATTTAAAAATAAATATATAAATATAAATATAAATATAAATAAATAAATAAAAACACCTTTGGTTCAACTTATTGACTTCCTCCTTTTGTATCTTCCTTTCCTAAAGCCATTTAAGCCATCAGGGGATGGCCTGTGTCTTTCTGTATTACAACTTGTGAGAAACAAATAATGGCTTAATAAGGAAAGCCCTAATGCCACATTATAATCCTTCCAGGTCTAAGCTTATGTTCCACTCGCTTTGGGATAGCCTTTCTCATGCACATGTGCAACTTCATAGTTGCGGCACAGTATATTGCCATAAACATCACCATGGTCGCTATGATCAACAGCACGGACCCTCAGTTCCAGTTTAATGGCTCCACCGAGGGACGGCCTGGTGACTCCTTCGGTGGCCTGAATAATGCCCCAGACAGTCTTCCTGCAGGGGTAAGCGATACAAGATTTAAGCTGTGCTCTTGTTCTTGCTGCTTATTTGTTTGAATGCTTATTTTTTTTAGACATTTTTAAGCATTTTTTGAATGCTTATATTTTTATGTTAAAAAGTTGTATTGGGGGAATGGAATACTATGCAGCCATCAAAAAGAATGAATTCTTGCCATTTGCAACAACATGGATGGAACTGGAGGGTATTATGCTGAGTGAAATAAGTTAATCAGAGAAAGAATTATCGTATGAGATCTCTGATATGAGGAATTTGAGAGGCGGGGCGGGGGGTTATGGGGGAGCTGGGAGAGAAAAAAAAGAAACAAGATGGGACTAGGGATGGAGACAAAACATGAGACTCTTAATCTCAGGAGACAAACTGAGGGTTTCTGGGAGAGGGTGGGAGGGACAGGGTGGCTGAGTCATGGAAAAAATAAAAATTAATAAAAAATTTTTAAAAAGTTGCATTGGGGGAAGTAGTAGTGTGATAGCGAGTGAAAGATCTAATGAGGTGTTTTCAGTCATGTCAGCACCTTCCTGCAAACAGCTCACTACAGCATTCTCTGTCTCCTCAAGGCCCCTGTGTACAACTGGAGCCCTCAAATTCAGGGCATCATCTTTAGTTCCGCCAGCTACGGCTTGATGCCGATGCCGATCCTCAGCGGGTACCTGGCTGGAAGAGTAGGAACAAAGCGAGTGGTTGGCGTTTCTTTGTTTGTATCCTCACTCTTCAGTGTCCTCATCCCTCTGGTGGCTGAGCTGGGACTAGGCGCCCTCATTGGGACTCGAATAGTCCAAGGCCTGTTCCAGGTATCCGGACACTTCACAGATCTGAGCTGGGTAGGAATGTCCATATGGTGCCACACATCAAGAGCTCTAACTATGTTGGTTTCAGGGATCAGTACTTGGGGGTCAGCACGCACTTTGGGAGAAATGGAGTCCTCCACATGAACGAAGTCGACTCTGCTCCATTGGTATATCAGGTAAAAACAATACAACATTCGCACTCTGGATTATTTGATAATTTTTCTATTGAATGTTTCTTTGTCTTCACCTCAATGTTGACCAAATATTTATAAATTAGGGAGATGGAGCCCTCGTGATATGACTTTGTCCCCTAGTTGTCATTTGTAACTCGACTTGCTTATAATGATTTTTCCTATTCTGAAAAAAAATATTTTTGTGTAAATTGATCATTCCTTTCTTTTATGGCTTCTATATAAAAGCATCCACCTGTGTTTTTCCTTGAATTTGCATGATTTCATTTTTTATAGCTATATTTCTGATATACTAGAGTCTTTTAGAATTCTATGTATAAGGTATGCATCAACTTAATCTTCTTTGTGTAGATTACAGTGCACCTGGAATGAATATTCTGGAGAAAGAAGTCTACGTTATATTGGGAAAGAATGAAAAACAGAACAAATAGGTTTAACAAATATGAAATTGATGAAGTAGGTGCTGGGTAGGAAAAGAATGGTAACTGTCCAACTAACTAATGGATACCAAAAAAGCCAGGGACTCTTCATCCCTGAAAATAAGACACACACACACACACACACACACACACACACACACACAGCCTGACTGACCTTATACCGCCCACTGAGCCCTTTACCTCCCATACAGCCCTTTACTGGAGGATTATTTTCCATCACCAGAACTTGTATTCACTGATAGAGGAATAGTCCACCAATCTTGACAAAGGAAATTTACCTCAGTTATCACAGCTGACTAACAGAACTTTTTTTTTTTAAAGATATTATTTATTTGACAGAAAGAAACACAGCTAGAGAGGGAACACAAGCAGGGGCCGTGAGAGAGGGAGAAGCAGCAGGCTTCCCACCAAGCAGGGAGCCCGATGTGGGACTCGATCCCAGGACTCCAGGATCATGACCTGAGCCGAAGGCAGTTGCTTAACCAACTGAGCCACCCAGGTGCCCTGGAGCTTCTAAGTTTCAGTAAGGATTGAACCTCCCCCCACCAATCCTCAAACATTTGAAAGAAACCAAGAGCACAAAAGAGAGAGACCAAACTCAAAAACCGTAAGAATAAACCCAAATGAAGAAATTAAAAGAAAATTTTACATGAATATCAAATAACATGGGAGAGATCCCAGCGAATATGTGTAATTTATTTAAAAAGGAAATCTATCAAAATGGCTAGTATCAAAAAGGTGTGGGGGGGTGTGGAGAAAAGAGAATCCTTGTGCCTTATTAGTGGGAATGTAAATTGGTGCAGCAACCGTGGAAAACAGTATGGAGAGTCCTCCAAAAACTAAAAATAAAAGTCCCATACAATCCAGTCATTCCCCTTCTTACCCGAAGAGAATGAAAACACTCGTACAAAAAAAGATACTTGCACTGATCTTTGCTGTAGCAATCTTTACAACAGCAAAAGATATGGAGGCAATCCAAGGGTCCATCGATGATAGATGGATGGCTAAAGAAGATGTGGCATAGAGATCACAGAATATTATTTGGGTATAAAAAAAGAATGAAATCTTGCCATTTGCAGCAACATGGTTGGATGTAGAGCTTCATTATGCTAAGTGATACAAGTCAGACAGAGAAAGACAGAGACCATTGTCATGATTTCCCTTATATGTGGAATGTAAAAAACCAACCAAACAAACAAATAACAATAACAACAGGCAAAAGAGACAGACTCATAAATATAGAGAACACACTTGTGGTTGCCAGAGGTGGGTGGGGAGGTGAGAGGGCCGGTCAAATACGTATGAAGGAGATTAAGAGATATAAACTTCCAGTTACAAAATAGCCGTGAGAATGACAAGTACAGCATAGGGAATAGAGTCAATAATATTATTATTGTTAGACGGTTACTACATTACTGTGGTATTTTGCAATGGGTAACATTGTCAAATCACTATATTGAACACTTGAAACTAACATATGTCAACTATACTTCAATTAAAAATGTGAAAAAATAACTTAGACAATAGATTACTATAAAATAATTATTGATCAAATAACATAATTGCTAGTATTTTTAAGTGCAATGAATGATCTGAATACCCACATGAAGCGAGATGACCATCAAATTAGCAGGCTGGACAAATAAATTGAGAGATTATCCCAGAATACAACACAAGAATCAGGAGATGGAAAGCATGGAGGAAAAGTTTAAAGTCTTGGAAGGAAGACAGCTCCCTTCTCTCTCACTTCCTGTTATATACGCATAGAGCTACTGGAATAGGGCAACTGACTGCCTAGGGGAAGACTTAGGAATCCACAAGTCTGCAAGTTCCAGAGGCCTTCCTTGTTTTTGGTATTAGGGGACTACCTTATTGTCTCCAAACAGGTAGTCTACTGGCCTCTAGAAGCCTTTTCTGGCTCAGAGTACACGAAGCCAATGGCTATCTGAGGGACCAACAGGAAGCCATTGGAAGAACCCACTGGTAGGTGGAGTGGGCTAAGCCTGCCCACTTGCCTCACTAGTTTTTAGAGAAATGGCCATTTCTGGTGATTCTGGGGATGCTCAGCAGGCTTCCCTGGTCAACAGGATGACTCAGCTCATGAGGCTGAAGGAATATTTCCCAGAAAACACCCAGCAGGGGAAGGACCCAGGTACAGCCAGGCTCTAGGGCCAAATATACTCTATCTCCCTCTCCAGGAAACCACAAAGGCACATCTACAGGCAGGAAACTTTGTGACCACTTATGGAAAGAAGACTAAGCAGATACAACAGAATTGAGGTGATAGAAACACACACACACACACACACACACACACACACACACTTAGTTTGAAGATGACACATCATACAGTAGTGAAAATGGAAAACAAACAAACAAAAAAACCCCACTGCAATTGCATACAGCAACATAGCTAAGTGTTAGAAACACAAATGTTGAATGAACAAAGCATGTCTATTGTGGTGGAAAATCATCCTGATGCAACGTTAGCCCCAACTACACTACTCGGCAAAGCTATCCTGATGGTCGTGGTACAGCCGGGCTCCCAGGCCAAATGAGGGGCTACACTTGTCCAGTTCAACTCCTCTAAAACTCACAGTGAGATGTAACATGGAAAATGGGGAGAAGTCACACCTAAGATTCACTTTGCAATGTCTTAAAAGAGAACAGCCGGGATGCTATCACTTTAATAAAGGTCAGAAAAGAAAGACATACCCTTGAGGGATACACAGACACATGCACACATGGTACAAACTGCACAAACAGGTGACGGATTTGAGCATAATTTATAACATATGTAAGCCAAGTGTTACCTCTGAACTATGAGTGGAGACCAAACAACAGTCTGTAGCTCAGCATATGTCAGAGAACAAGACATACCAAGATCTCTCAGGATACATATTCAAAGATCTCGGTTGATGAGATCACCCACAGAAGAAATCCAGGGCAAGAGTCCCATGACCTTCCAATCTCTGGGCCTCAGACAGAGAGAAAAAGGAGAGGCAGCAGGGACTGGGAAGCCTCCCAGGGACCCTTGGATGATATTCAGTTTGTGGTGACCAGTCCACAGGGCCATCTGCTGCTGGCCTGGAGAAAACGATGGTGGATTTGGCAAGCCAGAGGTCCTGAAAGGCCTTGACAAGGGTGCAATGGTGGGGAGTGGAGATACGAAAGGAGCAGAAAACCCTCGAAGCACATGGAGGGAGTTCTGAAGAGGTGGAAAGTTTGGTTTGGTTTTGAGCCCAGGCTGTATGAAGGAAGATGAGTTTGTGGGCGAGAACTGAGAGCCAAGGAATTTAGTGAGGATACAGACATGAGGGTGCCTCCTCTCAGTGAGTGGCCTGGGCTGGACTGGGGGTGGCGTGGTCCAGGGGACCAGAGGGATCTGGTCTTGGACAGATGCAGGGACTTGTCCCCTACTGTAACCAGAGTAAAGGCAGAGGGTTCAGATTTGAACATGAAGATTTGGTAGACTTCGTGGTGGTAAAGGTACGATGTTCATCTTTATCTGTTGTGTCCTGAAGTCAGGCAGCTTCCTTTCAAATGCTGCCTTTCCCTGTCCACAGAAGTGACCATTATAAACATAGGAAGATATTCAACTTCACCCTAAATAGGAAATAATGAGATTTTGTTTTCATTTATAGTTGGAAGGTTCTTTAGAAACACTGAAGATGTTCAGTGTTCTCAAGGAGACGAGGAAAAAAAAACAGTATTTTTTGTCATTTAGTTTGATACAACCTTTTTGCAACATACTCTGACACTATCTGTCAAAATGAAAAATGTGCAGTGGCCAAGCGAGGCTGCTGCTATCCTATTGTACCGAAATAAATTGTGCTTATATTCAGAAATAACAGCTTCACTTTGAAAAAGTTGTAAAAAGGAAGTGCGCCCTACTGTGTAAGAGAAAACTCTGTGAGGCCAGGGAAATTAAAACAGACAAACCAAGCTTTCTGCCTGCATGGGGAGTGCATGCCTTTACAAAGAGGTAAGTGTTTGCATCCATATATGCTAGAGACGTTTGCAGAGAGGCATACAGCTCTGTACCACATAGTGGGGACTAGTTAACATTAGAGTCAACATTAGAGACCCGAGTGGGAATGGGTCGGGGGGCACACGAGGGGAACTTTGGCTCTTTGTGGTGATTTACTCTTATAATAAACATATGTCCCATGACTTGTGTGGATAAAAATTAAAACAGCACGGGAGAAAGAAGCAAGGCTGTTGCCTGTAATGTTATTAGGGAACTGCCAGAAAAACGGATCCTCAGGAGAACGTGTGGAGGGTTACATCTGAAGTTCATGTATCCCAATATGCCTGTCTCGTGGTGGCTGGGATGCTGCTGACATCCGTCATTCTGTCGGGGTGTTTCCAATGGCGGTCCAGAGCCCTGTCTGTCTCTTTGTAGGAATGATGCTGGGAGCCTTCACCATCACCCTCCTGGGAGGCATCATTTGCCAAGCCCTTGGGTGGCCTTTTGCATTCTATATCTTGGGTAAGCTACTGTCTCCCCACCCCTAGGGCTTCTTCCAAGTATCAGTCTGTGATGCTATTAACCTGCCGTCAAGCATCATTAGCACGACGTGGTTGGGGGTGCTCTGTCTCCCTTGCGGGCTGCCGGTACAGACTTGGAGAGAGGTGGTTCCTGATAGGAAAGAAAGACGTGCAGCCACTGCTGCGGGTTGTGTCTCCCCACACACAGGGGCCTAGGTGAGGGGCAAGCTTCCTAAGGAGAGAAAACACTGAACACCAACAGGGCAAAGATGGTAAGGAACAATGACCTATGAGAGGTGAGGTCTAAGGCAGGGCACAGGACCAGGGGACTCTGCAGAAACAGAATCGAGGAGACAAAACTAAAAGCTTGGAGGAGAGCATGAGGCAGAAAAGAGGGAACAGGAAACCCGGTTATCAGCAGGGTAACACCCTCCCCAACTTGATCCATAGCAGAACACTCATCAATACGTGTGTGCGAAGACATCATTTGAGCCCCTGGGGGAGGAGGGGATCACTGGGAAAGATTAAAGAACAGTATCCAGTATTTACAGAGATTCAGAGATTCTGATGTGTCTCTGGCCACAGGATAGACTGAAAACACTTAAGAGTTCAGAGGCCATTGGGCAGAACTCTCCCCGTCGACTTCCTTGGTAGTGCAGAAATCATTCACTCGGAGGAAGTGCTGCAGGGGCAGGGGAGTGTCCCTCTGACAAACGAGGATGCAAGACCTAAAAGATCCAGCTGTTTCTAGGTAATTTAACCACATTCCAAACAAAAGCTTAAAAATGTGTAGAGGAAGACAAAAATATCCAGCACCCACCTACGCGTGATTCACAAGGTCCAGTTCCAATCATAGACTATGGGCATGGGGGGAGAAAAAGGCAAGAAAACACAATCCAGAAGAAGAAGAATTTTAAAAAAAGTCAATGAAAACCAACCCAGAATAGACACAAATGTGAAGAATTAGCAGACAAGGAAATTAAAATAGACAGTTATTCTAACTCTACTATAACCTAAGTCTATTTGTTCAGAAGTTAAGCGGAGACATGGAAAAATCTTTTTTAAAAGACCCAAATCTAACTTCTAGAGATGAAAACTATAACATATGGAAAGAGTTAAAGACAGATTAGGGTACCTAAAAACAGCAGTATAAATCATCCAGAATGGACCACCCTGAGAAATGAAGTAACAGGCAACAAGAACATCAGAACAGAGCCGCGTGTCATCTTTGTTTCCTGTCCTCGAGGCCCATGGACCTTCTTGGGTCTGTGAGTTTGTAGTTTCATTGACTTAGGCGACTCGTCCCCCACGATTCCCTCAAAGACTTCTGTTCTTCCGCACCACTCCGCTATTCTGAGCCTGCAGAGACCTTGCCCCACGTATTTCTTCACGGGCTGTTTGTCTCTCTCCTGTATAATGTCCTTTATAACAAACTGGTAAGTATAAGTAAATGTTTTCCTGACTTTTGTGAGCTGACTTTGTTCCAATTAATTATCAAAACCAAGATGGGGGTTGTAGGAACCCCGACCTGTGTAGTCAAGTCAGAACTGTGGGTAATATGGGGGCCCCCCTGCTTGTGACTGGCCTCTGGGGGGCAGGCAGTCTTCTGAGACTGAGCCCTCACCCTGCGGGGCCTGTGCTAGCTACCAGGGGTTAGTGTCAAAATTGAGCCAAGCTGGTATCTACAGAGTAGTGGAGAATTTCTTGCAAGTGTTAAAAGAAATAGTTTTCCTTTGGTAATATTAAAAGGGTTGAACTACCAAGCTTTCCACCATTCCTAGATTTCTAGGAATTTCTGTGATCTCCATTTGCACAAATCAAGAAATGTTTGTTTTTTTTTAAAAAAGAGGGTTATAGAAAGCTGTGATATTCATGTGAATTTTTTTTTTTTGAGAAATAGAAAGCAGCTATTATGAGCAAGGGCTTTTCCCAAGACCTATACCTCGAAAATGTCCCGAGAGAAAAGAAATTCACACAGAAAGCCGAACCCAGCTCAGTTCCCAATTTTACGCTCTGCTTTCAGGAGGCACTGGCTGTGTCTACTGTTTTCTCTGGTTTGTTTTGGTTTACGATGACCCCGTCTCTCACCCATGGATAAACGTCACGGAAAAAGAATATATCATATCGTCCTTGGCCCACCAGACACACGTAAGGACTGCAGGCATCTCCAGAGGTCTTGTGTCAGCGTCGGGATTTCTCAGGGAGCCTGAGATGCAGATCTCAGCGTTCTAATCGGCACATTCGTGTTCAGGTCAGCCCTTGTAAGCAGCCTCTGCCCGTCAAGGCCATGCTCAGGTCGCTCCCTGTCTGGTCCATGTGGGTCTGCAGCTTCAGCCATCAGTGGCTCACGGTCACGCTGGCTGTGTACACACCGACTTACATCAGCTCTGTGTTCGACGTTAACATGAGAGATGTGAGTGCGTTTCCTTCCGTGCCTTTCTCCTGTGTACACGACCCAATAAGCACTTTGTCTTCACAAATCATTCCTTCCAGACAAGTTTATCCTTTACCCCCTACCACGAAATAATCGAGTATTTAACCCTAATGCCAGTAGCTTTTCTAAGGGTATGAGAGAAGAGGCTACTGACTTTCCTCTGACCATGAGATCTCAGGATTATCAGCATCATGATCGGGGTTTATAAACAAAAGTTGTGCCTCTGTTATGGTTTACTCGATTTTTTCTCCCCATCAGAATGGGTTCCTGTCTGCCCTTCCCTTTATCATCGCCTGGCTCGTTGGTATCCTAGGAGGCGAGCTGGCAGATTTCCTCCTGACCAAGAATTTTAGGCTCGTTACTGTGAGGAAAACTGCCACATTCCTAGGTAAGAACAGGGTTCGAGGGTTGGAGGAGTCTCAAAGCATCCAACAGTCAGAGATGTATCTCACTGTTTCATTTGTTCCACGTTCCCTAGGAAATTTCCCCCCTTCAGTGTTCCTTGTGGTTCTGCCCCACCTCACCCCCGGCTACGTTGTAACGATGACCCTGCTGGCACTCTCCTGTGGACTGAGCTCCGCGTGTCAGTCGGGGGTCTATATCAATGGCTTAGATATTGCTCCAAGGTAGGATGGAAATCCCCACTCTTAAATTCACGTATTCTGAAAAAGATTCAGCCTGAAGCTTTCTGGGAGCTCCAAACTTTGGGAAATAATAAATCCCAGGCAAGGACTGCAGCTGGTCCTGTGGGCATTTTTTCAGGTACGTGGGGGGAGGGCTATCTTTGATTTGTCTCAGTGCCTCTCATTGAACATACACAGTGTGAGTTCTTTTTGATGTAATTAGAAGAGCGAGGCTGAAGGACACTGTGAAGCATCTCTAGATCTAACCTGGAACATTTCTGTAACCCACAGACATTCCAGTTTTCTCATGGGAGCCACAAGGGGATTTGCATACACAGCAGGGACTCTGACACCAATCATCAGTGGGCTTCTCCTCAATCAGGTAGAGTTTTCTTGTCACAGATTCTTCAGATGCTCTAACAAATCTACAGGTAGTGGCGTAACGAAGCTATTCACTCTTCAGAAAATACAGTTACGTTGTAGGTCCACTTAGTTGTGAAGAGCAACCGGCAAAGCAAAATGTAGAACAATTTCTTTCTGTATTTAAAACTGAAACCACACAGCCACCCAGGCTGTCATGAGATGAAGATTCCATGCAGACGCAACTTGCCATGTTTTCAGCAACATTCCAGAATTTTCATTTGTACAACCAAGCAAAGGGATAATTCAGACAGATGTGCTGGAGTGTGGGACCCATGCAGGCAGGATTATAGGTATGTCATATGCAGGAATCTCATTTAATCATTGATTCTCACACCAATTAGGAGGATGGTGTATTAATAGCCCCACTTCCTGATGATTAAGCTAGAAATCTGATAGAATAAGCCTTTCCACTAAGAGTATATAGAAACCGAATTCTTCCTTTTTAGACCTGTCTAGCCCCAAAGCCTGTAATGTTGCCACCATGCCAGGTGCAAAGCAAGAAGAAAACACTCAGCGTGTTTGATGTCACAATTTGCACAAAAGAGAAAACACATGGCACTTTGGTAAACAGTGACAAATGTAGTTCTGTAAGCTTATCGTAAAGGTTCCTAAATCCCATTTATTAGGACTATTCCAAATGTACTTTGAACATCTTATTTCTATCCAACTACCAAGCTGCTTGCAGGGAATGAATTTCTGCATGGAAACCCACTAGCAAACTATTAATATGGCTTCACAGAGAAAAGGATGAAAGGGGTAAGGTAATATTTACTTGAGGTTTTGTGTCCTCAGGACCCTGAATATGGATGGAGAAATGTCTTCTTGTTGTTGTTTGCCATTAACCTATCAGGACTGATCTTCTACCTTATATTTGGAGAAGCAGTTATCCAAGACTGGGCTAAAGAAAAGAAAATTACTCGTTTGTGAAGGTAAAGGATAGTGATTTCATCTGTGGATTTCACCAGAGAAGCGCTATTTACATTCTTAATTCTATGTCACTTTTTTTCTTAGTCATTCCACCTTGCTACGATGGAAAGTCACTGGGCACATTCCTTCACAAATGAGAAGCCTTTGGTGATGAAAATACCAACAGAAAGAATTTCATTTGTCCAGCACTTTTCAAATCTGAGATCAGTTCTTTATGTTACTAAGCATCCTTTTTGGGGAAAAATGTAAGAATAAAAATTCCAATAAAGCAATAGCCAAGAACGAAGTTGTCGTCTTCTTAGACTCACCAGTGGATTCAGAGGGCCCGCTGGGTCACGGCCCATGGGGCAGACTCACAGTCTCTAGATCTCAAAGCAGGAAACGATGTCTGCAAGCTCTTCGTCCAGGGCGGTGACCTCAGGAGGGCGATGATTTTTCCTATTTGTAGAAGTGAATATTGATTTATGTTTGTTGGACTGGACATTGGCCACATGCCCCTCCTCTTGTATGTTTCACTCTTCATTCCATTTATACCCCAGGAAGGTGACCTGCCCAGTTTCCATCCACACTGCCTTGTCCACTGGCTTCTGCCGGATTTTCAGTGGAGGCCGAAGAGTGAGGATCTATCGCTGAAGTCCCTCCAGGTGGGATCTGTAGGCAGCTGATTCTTCCCTACCTCGCAGCTGCTGGTCCCTCCACACATTCTGGTGGTTTCTCTCTTCCCCGTCAGGCCTGTTTTGGCCTGTGCCATGTTCCTAGTCCTGTTAAGTTGTCCCTTTTAACACTACCCTCAAATGGCCTACTGTGAGTCTGACATATTTTCCTTCTGAGATTGAACTATTTAAGTGGTTGAACCATCTATAAAGCTCCAAACAGGAAATGGAGCAGTATTTTTGTAAAACGGCAATGTGTAGGTATCAATGGGTCAGAGCATGTGCAGGAGGCCAGGTCTGTTTCTTCGGTTCCTTCCTGTGGTGATCTTTACCCATTGATGGTACAGCCATGAGGTCCCTTCATGTCCAGGTGAGGGGATGGGCACGGTTCTGAGTGGAAACCCAGGACAAAGAGACAGAGGCCAAATCTGAATACATTCAGAGACAATGACTGAGGTGTTGCTCTCGTCTAGAAGCTAGACCCTTGAGACATGAGAGTAAACTAGGCATAGTCAGTCTGCTCCAGCCTAGTGTGCAGCATAGACAAGTGGCTAGGAGACCACTGCCTTAGCCACAATAGCAGAGGGACATACACACTGTTAGGGGGGACCACATAAGCAGTTCTGACACCAAGAAAAAGAGCCCAGGGAGGGATCTTCTTCCACAAGGAATTTGTGAGCTAAATGGGTTGTTTCACAGTAATATTTCTCACACTGGATCCCAACATGTACAAAAGCATGGAGACAAGAGACAGGATGGATTCTGAAATAAACGACCTGCCTCCATGGCCAGTTAGGAAAGAACAGAAGATGAGGTTAGGAGGATGGCTGTGACCAGTACATGAAGGTCGTGTCTGCCATGTTAGGAATCTTGAGGGAGACCTTACAAGCAATAGTGACATGGGGAGAAGAGGAATGTTTAGGAAGTGAAGTTGAAAGTCATGGCATTTGGTCAGATGGATGCTGGAGGAGTCCGGGTCTCTAATCTGAGAAACTGCATCCAGAGTGTCTGAACAACTAAGTCTGAGAATGCAGGAAGAGGAGTCTTTTTGAGAGGGAAGAAGATGAGTTGACGTGGGGCCATGTTGTGTTAGTGGCAATAATAAGATGATCAAGTAGGCATGTGTCTTAGTTTCCTGGGGTGGCCATAACAAAGTGCTTCAAAGTAGGTGGCTGAAAAGCAGTGATGTGTGGTCTCACAGTTGCAGAAGTCTGAATAGAGCAGTGGAGTTGGTTCCTTCTCAGTACTGAGGAAAAATCAGTTCCGTGCCCCTCTTCTGGGAGCTGAGAATTCCTTAGCTTGTAGAAGTCTTTCCCCTTGTATCTTCATATCATCTTTCCTCTGCCTGTGTCTCTTTGTCAAAATTTCCCTTTCTTTTAAGGATGTCCCATGTGAATGACAGGTTTTGGGTTTTTTTTTTGAGAGAGAGAGAGAGAGCGAGAGAGAGAGAGCATGTACATACTTGTGAACACGTGAGGGGCAGAGGAAAGAGAGAAAGAATCTTAAGCAGGCTCCACACTCAGCATAGAGTCTGACCCAGGGCTCGATCTCACAACCCTGAGATCATGATCTGAAAACAAGGCTCGGACGCTCAACCCAATGAACTACTCGGACAGCCTACTAATGACAGGTTCTTGATGTTGCTGCTGCGAGTACTAACTGGATATGACCAATGTGCTGAGGACCCTAAGGGGCCGAGGCTGTGCCGTGTGTTTCTGAGTCTGTAGTGTAGATACTTAATACATATTTGGTGAATCTTAATATAAGTACATTATCATAAAGCACAAACATAATTCTATGCATTAGGAGTCAAGATTTTTAATGTGTGAGAAAAATTCAGGTACATAAAGTCAAAGCAGTTTTTGAATTGGAAATATCAGACAGAATTTGTAAATTTTTTTTTCTTAAAAAATATTTCTTTGAAGTTCTTCCACTGAAAGGGCCTGGAAGCAATGAGACCTAGGAGCAAGGAGGACGTTGATGTTCAGAGTGTGGTCTCTGGATGTTATTTGCTACCGAAAGGAACCAGCACTCCCTCAGAAAGCCCAAGTTCCAGAACAGGAAATACACTAGAGGAGGCTGGAGTGTGTGTGTGTGTGTGTGTGTGTGTGTGTGTGTGTGTTAGAAAACATGGAAGCTATCCCAGACATCGAGGGTCAGACCTTTGTAGACAGAAACTGGCTGGAGTAGCCTCCTACTGGCCAAAGAAGGGACAATTTAAGCATCAAAAACTAGGGACTTAACAGATTGAAACACATCAAGTAAAACCCAGGAAGTCATAACTTTCCTTGGTCAACTCTGCTAAAGCACTAATTATTACTCTACAACTTCATAAAGTATCCTGACTTTCTTTTTTTTTTTTTTTAAAGATTATTTATTTATTTGAAAGAGAGCCCAGGGGCAGAAGGAGAAGCAGACTCCCCACTGGGGAGGAAGCCTGATGTGGGACTTGATCCCAGGACCCCAGGATCATGCCCTGAACCAAAGGCAGATGCTTAGCCAACTAAGCCACCCAGATGCCATGGTTTTCCTATTAAATCTGTGCTTCAGGGTAACCAAGTATTCAATTAGGCAAATTTTCTGTTTTGTAGAAGTCTCCAGTTCCTACATGAGGAAGGCAGGATAGAATCACGAAATCACATTTGTAACTTCTAATAAAACAATGGATCTAGGCAGCATTTACTAACAACCATCAAAGTGCACAGGTGAAGGTTAATGAGAACTTCACTGGCGGATAAATCAGCTGAGAATATCCGAACCCACCGAGCAATCTTATCTCACTACAAATGAGCCACACTGCCACCGTGGTCTCCAGCAGCCCATAAAGTATTCTCGTCCTGGGTCTAAGCAAGCCTCTCCCCATACGAGCAGTTTCCAGGATGTGAGGGACAAAGAATTTATCAAATGACACTAAAAGGAAGCAATTAACCAAATCAGTCATGCCAGTTACTCTGCAGATGACCCTGGTTTTTTTACTACTGTTGTTGTTTTTAAGTAACAGCTAATATCAAATGAAGGACAGGATGGTTACAAAGTTAAAGAGTGGTGAGAGCCATAACAGCTAAGTGCCATAGGTGCCTCTTGTTTGGGTCCTTATTTAAATAAACCAATTATTAAATAAATAAATAAATAAATAAAGTAAAAAATAATAACTCTAAAGCAATTGGAAACATATAATGACTAGCTATGAGATTATATTAAAAGATCATTGCTTATTACATGTGCTGATGGCATGTTAGTTATGTTCTTTAAAGCACTAATGAGTTATACACCCATGCTATACTTTTTATGGGAGAAATACCATAATACTGGAGATTTACTTTAAAGTACTACAGAAAGCCACCATTGGAGAAATATATATGTGCTATATATATAATTATATACATTGGTAATTGTTGAAGCTGGTTAATGGGCGCAGAGTTATATTAAACTGTTCTGTATTTCTTATATGTTTGGAAATTTCATATGTAATATTAAATTTAAAAACTTAATAAGAAATACAGAATCCAGATGGAGAATCCAGAAGTGATTTCAAAGCATATCACAGAGTAACATAAAGCGTTGGGGTCAGCTCATAGGAAGATCATTCCCCCTGGGTAATCAGTAACGAGACCCTGAGACACTGACACCAGATGGGAATGCTGTTCATTTAAAATACGGACATTGAGCGACTGCGGATGCGGGGCTCTCCATCACCACAAGGCTGGGCAGTGCCAGAGACTGCGAGCCTTGTCACGGAAATGCACAGACATGCAGGGATAGCCAGGACCTGGATTTACCATGGAGAAAATATCCAACCGATTATATAAGACGTCGGTGCCTTTGGGGCAATAGGTTAAAGGTTTTCAACATTTCTGTAGAGAAAATGACTGGGTCAATAATAGAGTATCTGCTATGTGCCAAGCATTTATTAGACACTTGATAATGACATATCTTTTAAAGAATGCTTAAGTATGTAAGAAATTATATGTCATACAAAGTCCCTGTCTTAAGGGTTTAGATGTTCCTATCTATTAGTAGTTTGCCTTCAAAGAATTCCAAGGTAAAAGTGCTCCCGGGTATAACTATGGATAGGCGGCAGACCCAGGAGAACTTGGTCATTGCAGAAGCTACGGAGGAAGTCACTTCCTTTGGACGATATATCTTAATAAAATGTACCTCTCTCTGAGTACTTTGAGTGTCAGGCAGATGTGGCCTTTGCAAAAGAGAGAAAGTAGAAGGGAAAGGAAGAGAAGGGAAGGAAGGGAAGGGAGGGGAAGCGGGGGAACGGTGGGGAAGGGAAGGGAAGGGAAGGAAGGGAAAAGGAAAGGCAGGAAGACAAACAGCTACCAGGGTGTGTATCAGGCCTTAAAAAGCCATAGCTTTCCTGTCAGAAGAGTATTATATACTCAGAGCGATGCTCAAGAGAAAACATCTACCCTGGGAACACTTACGCAGTAGTGTGTTTCTCCTTCCTGGCCGGAGGAGACCAGCGATGTCTCACTATAGGGTTGTGAACTTGATGACAGATTTCCAGGCAGTTTCTAACCCACTGGAAGATTGTAAGACTCACACCCCTCATCTGGAGATTCAAGAAAAGGTAAAAGTGAAGTTAAAAATTAAGCCTTTTAACTGGACATAATGAAGTCAAAGGAATGGGTGAAAGATTAATGGGGCTAACATTGGCAAATCCAGGAATTCAGTACTTCAAGACTTTCAGAGGCTTCACAGGAGAAGAAGGAATCACTTGTCTCTCACGAATCAGGTCAGTCTTACTCTTATATTGCTATGGAATGAAATTAACAGTTCCCCCCAGAGTGAGAAGGGGGACTTCTCTGTTAAAGATCTTATCAAGGGTGTTTAGCAAGCTCAAGAAATTTGGGGGGGAAATGTATTTCCACAGATTCCTCCAGAGGAAAAGTAAAAAGAACCTATTTCTAGGGATTAGTGTGATGTGGACAGTTGTGTGGACAGTCAAGGAAAGAGGAGCATGTGTGTGTTGTATGGTGCCTGTGTATCTGTGAGTGGTGTGGGGTGTGTGGGGCGCACAGTGGCAGGAATGTGTTATGTTTGCGATGTGTGTAATCCATCTATATGTGCTGTGCTGAGACGTGCTTGTGTGTGGTTGTGTGTGCAGAGTGCATGTTTGTGTAGTATGTGTGTGGGGGTGGGTATGTGTGCTGGTGCACGTGTGTATCTGGAAATAAACAGCAGCCCTAGATGCTTCAACATGTGATGATGGTGGTTGACCAGTTGCTCATCCAAAATATGCTGCAAATCCAACCTTAGGAATTCATCCTTTGAACATCGGGTCATTCAGACTGTCGCGGCTGAAGCTCAAGGTGTAGACAAGCACATGAGCAGCGCTGCTCAGCACAGTGGCTGGTCTGTCCGGGAAGGAGGGTGTGTGGGAACTGATCCGGCTCTCCTTGAGAAGGAAAATTAAGAAGCAGATAGTTATTCTTCAGCCCTATTAAGATATAAAAAATAATTTAACTTTACTTATTCCTTTTCCAATGTTCTTTTTCTATATTCAAGTTTCTGACCTTGGGCAATCTGTTCTTACCTGAAAAACATGTTTTAACATTCTTTGCAAGGCCTGTCTACAGTCAGTGAATTCCCTCACTTTTTGTTTGTTTCACTTTTGAGGGGTATTTTCACTGGACATAGAATTCTGGGTTAGCAGGATTTTGTTTTTTTGTTTTTTTTTAAACAGCTTTCAGGGGTGTGTGTATATTTTTAGTCAACTAAAAGACCATAAAAGTGCAATGTCAAAGGAAACCCATGGTTGAGTTAAATGGGTACTGCTATGTGGAGAAAGCTTCCCTTTGATGCATGTTTTAACTCAGAAAGGAGTATGGGGTGGTTTTTGGTCAGTTCTTCCTGCACCATGCTGACGCCATCTTGTTTTACACTTGCAGTGGAGACCAAAACCTTCAGCAAGAAGAGAAGAAATCAGATGTCCTTAAGCAAATGGATAACCAGTGCCCTCCCAGGAAAGGTAGAAATTATTCTTTATCCCAGTGCATAGGCTTTCTCCTTAAATGTGACATCATAGGCACACCTGGGTGGTCACTTGGTTAGGCCTCCCACTCTTGATTTCAGCTCAGATCATGATCTCAAGGTCGTGGGACTGAGCTCCGCATTGGATTCAGTGCTGGGGGTAGAGTCTGCTTAGGATTCGCTATCTCCCTCTGCCCCTCCATGTGCATGAGAGTTCTTTTTCTTTCTTAAAAAAAAAAAAAAAAGAGGGAGAGACATCATAAATTCTAAATGAGAGGATCTTCCCACAAAAACACATAAAGAGTTAGGGTGCCAGGTGGCTTAGTCAATTGAGCACCTGACTCTCGATTTTGGCTCAGGTCATGATCTCAGGGTTGTGGGATTGAGCCCTGAGTCAGGCTGCGTCCTCAGCAGGGAGTCTGCTTGAGATTCTCTTTCTCCATCTCCCTTCCCCCCACTCATGCTCTCTCTCTCTCTCTCTCTCTCTCTCTCTCTCTCTCTCTCTCAAATAAAGGACTAAAATCTTAAAAACAAAAATATGAAGGGTCTTAAAATGTTCAGAAACTAAAGCAGGAAAAAATTTACCCTGCTTTAGTTTTCCATTAGAAAAACCCCAAACAAAAAGAATCCATATACTTTAAGTTATTTTGATTCTTGTATACTCGTCAGTTGAATCACTTGGTAGAGAATATCAGAAAGAGGTGCACTATTTTTGTTCCATGTTGAGGAGAAACAGACAGATGCCTGGATGGAAGTTAGGCAGGATGAATATTCTTAAGTCACTGCATCCTTGGACATCAACACTTGCATATACTGAAAACTTTTTTAGCCAAACTGTTTATTTTGAGCAGGGCAAGGGAAGGGCAATAAGAAATTACCACTATTGATTTCTGCCCTTTTTCTTAGCATTTCCCACCTTTTCAGTTCTTTGGGTTTTTTCCTTTGTTAATTTTCTGTCTTTAAATGCTTTCTTCTTTTTGATATCCTCAGGGTGTACCTTTGGCTCTAATGTCCATGAGGTGGACACACAGTATCTTAGTGTTGCTCATCCCAAGCGCTTTGGAATTTCTCTTGGTTTACTTTTTAACTCAAGGCTTATTTAGAACTAATTCATGTTAGTCCCGGAGCAATGGAAGGAGACAAGTGCATCAACTCAAAAGGGCCTCCCTCACTGACACTGACATCAAGTCCTCCTCTGCACATGGTAAGGAATGCCTCCCCCTTTGCTCTCTAGAGGGATTTTTTTTTTCTCTCTCTCTCTCTCCTCCAGGGACTGTTTCCCCCAGCTTTTCTGTTAGTTTTCCAGGTCCATTCACTTTTCTTTTGATTTTAAAGATTAGGTTTAGAAAGCTTTGGAGCTAGCCATCCTCAATGTGTGTGCATATGTGTGTTGTTAGAGACATTTTTTCTGATGGCCCAGGGACAGTGAGTTTTAGGCCGCAAGCCAAAGGAAGGACTGGCTGATGACTGAATTGTTTCCTTCCCTCCGCTGAGCTCCGGGGTTCATTCACCCCAGGCAAGTCTCTGCAATCCCTCATTGAGCCAGTCAGTCTTTTGCATCTAAGTGTCAGAGAAGAGGGTCTCTTACTAGACCCTTCCATTGCCAGGGCCTTGGCACTTGACTCCGCTTGTACTCTGGGAGGCAAGAAACAATTAAAAAAAAAAAAAAGCTTGTATCAAATGTCTTCAGAGAAAAATCTGCCTTCAGTGATTAGTTTATGCCTTTAAGAGCCCATCTCCACAGAGCCCTTGGCCTGAATATTTCATTTTTTTCCTGGCAGATCACCCAAACTTTTAATGAAATGTTTTACTTGCTGATTGATTGACTGATTTTTAGATGTGGGGGGGTCAGAGGGGAAGGAAGAAAATCTCAAGCACGCTCCATGCCCAGAATGGAGCCAACCCAGGCTCCATCTCAGACCCTGAAATCATGACCTCAGCTGAAATCAAGTCAGATACTTAACCAACTGAGCCACCCAGGTGCCCTGAAATATTTTACTTTACATATATTTCATCTAATATTTTTATCTGCTTACAAAAGGAGATCAGTCTAGAAAAGGAATTTTCCAGGAATTAGTATGAATCCACTTAGCAATATATCTAACATTCGTCTAGCTGACCTTCAGAACCCTTATGAGTCAGCAATACCCTTTTACCCTGCATCTCCCCCTTCCGGAACTGGAACTTCTGCAGCGATGACCCAATGCCTGCCCTACCTCTATATGGCAGGACTACTGGGGGCCAAGAGCTTGCCTCTCCTTTCACAAGTGTACAGAAAGAAATACTATGTTCCAGTGTGACCCTTCTTCACATCTGTTTTAGATCACTTAAATGTGATAAGATTTGTGACTTTAAGCTAATGAGATTTTGAGGAGGAGACAGAGTTGAGCTGATACGTATTATGAGATGAGACTTTTAAGGAATCCTGAAGGGGGTGTGTTTTGCATGTGGGATGAATATGAATCTTTAAGGACCAGAGGGTGGGCTGTGGTAGCCAGAATCCTAAGATCACCCCCAAGATTCTGACCACTGGCATATACACACCTTCCATTAGCTATTCAAGCAAACACTGAGCTAGGTGCTACCTGGAGAGATTTAGCAGATTTAAACAGGGTCCCAAATCAGCTGGTCTTAAAATAGGGAAATTATCCAAGAAATTACTTAGCCCTTAAATCTTAGTCAGAGACCAAGAAGTTAGAGAGATTCAAAGTTTGAGAGAGTTCAACGCAAGACAGATTCTTCTTGGCTGGCTTTGGAGCTGGAGGAGGCCATGTGACAAGTCACACAAAGCCTCCTGGAACTGCAAGGGGCTCCCAGGTGACAGCTGGCAGGGAGTCAGCCATCTCAGTACTGCATCCATAGAAAACCGAGTTCTTCCAATAACCTGGATAAGAGTGGAAATGGAACCTTGCTTAAGACCTTCAGCTGAGAACTCACCGGGGCTGAACCTTGAGTTTTAGCCTTCGAGACCTTGAGCAGAGAACCCAGCCACATCATGCTAAATACTATGCTAAAAATTCTGACCTGCAAAACTGTGAGCTAATAAATGGGTGTTGTTTTAAGCCATTATTTTTGTGGAAGTTTTTTTTGGTTTTTTTTTTTTTTTTTTTTTTTTTTTTTTTACATAGCAATAGAAAACAAACACACTTTGTAAATCCTATCTATAGCAGAACCTTCAAGGAAGTATTATCTGAAATGTGGATACATTAGAAGCACTCCCCACAAATCAGGAACACTGGTATAAAATCCCCTCCACCGGGTTGTAACAATGTAGGTTCTCTCTTCTCTTCTTTGTCACCGGACAACAAATGTGCTTTTGGATCTCTGCCCATCTGATACATGATCATAGTTCCTCAATTATGTTTTAAAGATTTATCAAAGTATCATTACATACAATAAAATCACAGATCTTGGGTGTACCTTTAAATGAATTCTGACAAATGCGTAGACTTGTGAGTAAGACTCTTAGAACATTACATTAAAGTCCCACTAGGTTCTTTCTGGTTCTGTTGCCTTGAGGGAATTGCTGTTATAATATCTAACCACACAAATTAATTTTGCCTGTTTTTAAATTCATAAAAATAGATCTCTCTAGTATGTACTTTTTGGTGTCTAGTTTCTTAAGCTGAGCATATTTTTGTTGACATCCAGATTGCTGAGTGTGCACTTCCTTCCTTTTCACTTTTGAGTAATGTCCATTGTATTAATATAACTCAGTATATTCATTTTAAACATTCAGCTAGCTTGAATAAAGCTGCGATAACCATTTTGTACAAGTCTTTTTGTAGACCTATGTTGCTATTTCTCTTGGCAAAATGCCATCTGTTGAAAAAGACTGTATTTTCTTCTGCTATATTGCAATTAGGGCATTTATTCAAAAGCATTTGACTATGTCTATGTACCTGTTTCTGGACCCCTCCCAAAACTCTCTTCCACCGATGAATTTGCTTAGCCTTACACCAACACTACGCTGATTACTGTCACTTAAAACTACCTCAATAAGTACGTTACATTTTCTTAAATGCAATTTTTCTCTGCAATGTGTTTCTATGACTATCCATACATTACTGATACAAATTTAGAGAATGAAACAGTCTCCTTGAAAAAAAGTCCTTGCTGTTACTAAGGGGGTTTACTTCCAAGACTAATGCAGAGTTCCTGTAAGTTCTCCCTTTAATGAGACATAGAATCGGGAGGACTAGTTTAATTTTCTGAGATATTATTAGGATTATACTATAGAGAGGTATGGGAGTATTATAACTATCACACAGCTTTTTCTTGTATCATAATTTTTTTTTTAGATTTTATTTATTTTTATTTATCTTGACAGAGAGATCACAAGTAGGCAGAGAGGCGGGCAGAGAGGCGGGCAGAGAGAGAGGAGGAAGCAGGCTCCCTGCCGAGCAGAGAGCATGACGCAAGCCTCGATCCCAGGACCCTGAGATCATGACCTGAGCCGAAGGCAAGGCTTAACCACTGAGCCACCCAGGTGTCCTGTATCATAATTTCTTAAAGGCCATTAAGTACGATGACATTTTAAATTTAATTTAATAATAAAAAATTTAAGTTAAAATCTAGGGTTCCATAACATAATACTGTATGTCAGCTATACTTGAAAAATATATATATATGATATATAATTGTTTTTATATATATATACACATATGGTTCCATATAAATATATATATATATATATATATATATATATATATATATATATATTTCCAAATTTCTGAGTGCCCTTCCTGAAGCTGCTGTTTGTTTGGTTTTTATCTCAGCTGTGTTAACAAGGGACTTTATGTTTTATTTCTTAGTTCCAAGTTTTTGTTCCTTCCGCTATGGATTATCTCTCCTCTTGCATTTCTGCAATGTCATAGTAACGGCACAGCGCATGTGTCTGAGCCTCACGATGGTAGCCATGGTGAATAACACGGATGCTCATGGTTCTGCAAACACCACCACAGAGGAGCACCTCGATCACATCAAGGTACATAAAAAATATTATCCGTAGTCACAAGTTTAAAATCCTGTCTTGCTAATTAATTTGTGTAGAGATTGAATGTTATCATAATTGATGTGACAGTAATCATTAGAAAACAAAGCTCAAGTCTTCATCTATCTTGCTAGTAGTAACCGAACTGAACCCATCCCACGACTACAGCATGTCTTAATATTTGTGAAGGGCTTTGTTATGTGACTCCTTCTATGTGATGGAGAATAATAACTGAGCATTAGGGTCCCTAGAAATGAGAAGTTTGGGTAAGAGAAAAAAGAGAAAGCATTTCAAACCAGAGCGGAAGTAAGGACACATTGTTTCTTTAAAAGTTTTTGAATACATGGTATTTCATCTCTGAAAGGTAATGAATTGCTACCTGTCAGAAGATGTAGAACAGGAAAAAAAATGGAAATGAATAGGAAGAACATTTTTTCACTCCACTCTTTCTATGTTCTGTTACAAATGTGCAGGCAAACATGAACATACTTTCTTATTTTCACCTTTTTTACATTAAAAATAATACTTTATATGCAACGTACTGCACCTTGACTTTTTTTATATAATCATCAGAACCAGGCTTAGATATAACACATATGTACAAAGTCCCATACAGGGAATTTAAGATAACTATAATTAATATGTTTAGGCTCTAATGAAAAAAGTTGTCAACACATAACACCAGATGGGTAATATCAGTAGAGATGGAAACTATGAGAATGAATAAAAAAGAAATAGAAACCAAGGCAACTGAAACATAAATTAAGACTGCCTTGACAAGCTCATATGTACTCTCGACACAGGTGAGCGAAGAATCGATGAACTTGAATATGGGTCAATAGAACTTCTCAAGCCGAAGTGAAAAAGAATGGAGGGCTTGGGAGGAAATTTAGCAGAATACCCCAGAATTGTGGATAATATGAAAAGGTATCTTTTGGGTGGCTCAGTTGGTTAGGCATCAGACTCCTTCTTTTGGCTCAGGTCATGATCTCCCGGTCATGAGATCTGGTCACATATCAGGCTCCACACTCAGTGGGGAGTCTGGTCAAGATTCTCTCCCACTCCCTTTGCCCCTCCTCTGCTCTCTCACTCAAATAAATCTTAAAAAAAAGGCACAACATATAAATGGCTAGAATACCAGAAAGAAAAGAGAGAGTGGCAAGAAGCCATGCAGAGCTCCATGCAGAGCTAGGAGTAAGAAACCTAGATATCACCAGGTCCCCAGAATTCAGCTGGATGTTACTAAACCAGTCAGAACACGCCCAAACTGAACAAGAGGTGGAAGAGAAGAGCAGCAATTCTAGGAACAGAAAAGTGACCACTTTCTGGAAGGCAGGACGCATGGAGAAGTGAATCATATGTGACATTTGGGAAGACAGACCGCGGGGGCAGGGGGGGGTAGTGCAGTGGGGCACAATATCACAATAATTATCTGAAAAATTAATGGCTGAGAACTTTCCAAAATTACTGGTAGACACCAAACCACAAGTCCAAGAAGCTCAGAGAACACAAAACAGGATACTAAAAAGATAAACAATTAACAAAAAAAACCCAACTAGACATACATATTTAAATTGTAGAAAACCAAGACAAAGAGAACATCCTGAATGAAGCTAGAGGGGAAAATATCTAACAAGGATAGGAATTACAGAAGACTTCTTATCAGAAACCATTCAAATAAGAAGACAGGGAAAACAATCTTTCAAGTGTTGAAAGAAAAGAATCTGCCAAGTTAGAATTCTACATCCAATGAAATTAACTCAAAAGTGAAAGAAGATAAAGATGGTTTCAGAAAAAAAAAAGACAATTTCAGACAAATAAAAACTCAGGTAATTTATTGCCAGCAGGCCTGCCATAAGAAATGTTAAAAGATGTCAGATTTTAATCCAACTATATAAACTTTATTTATTCATTTATTTTGGATAGAGAGCCTGTGAGCAGGTGTGGGGAAGGGGCAAAGGGAGAGAAGAAGAGAGAATCTTAAGCAGGCTCCACACCCAGCATACTACCTAATGCAGGGCTCGATCTCATGACCCTGAGATCATGAGTCTAAGATCCTGACCTGAGCCTAAATCAAGAGCTGGACACTTAACTGGCTGAGCCACCCAGGCACCTCTCAATAATCACTTTATTTTTATGTATTTTTTTAAGATTCTAATTTATTTCAGAAATAGAGCATGGTGGGGAGGGGCAGAAGAAGACGGGAGAGAGGAAACTCAAGTAGACTCTATGCTGTGTGGAGCCCCATGGGGAACTTGATCCCACAACCCTGAGGTCAGACCTGAGCTGAAACCATAAATATGTTCATCAATGGATGGATGAATGCACCAACTATGGTGCTACCATGAAACAGAGTACTACTTAGCACTAAAGAGAAATGAACTAGTGACACACAGGACAATATGGATGAAACTCAAGATGATAAGTATGCTGAGTGAAATAAGCTATTTATATATAATGTATGACTCCATTTATACAAAACTTCCAGAAAATGAAAACTATGTCATAATGACAGGTAGATCAGTCGTGGGAGAAAAGCTGGAGGGAGGAATTACAAAAGAAGTAAGGAAACTTCTGGAGGTGGAGAATACATTTCATTGATTGTGGTGATGGTTTTGTGAGCATACACATAATTAAAAATTTATCAAGTTGTACACTTTATACCAAAGATTAAATATTAAGTTTGCCCCTCAAAAATCTTTTAAACTGGACTCAAGCAAGATGGCAGAGGAGTAAGAAACCTAGATATCACCAGGTCCCCGGAATTCAGCTGGATGTTACTAAACCAGTCAGAACAGCCCAAACTGAACAAGAGGTGGAAGAGAAGAGCAGCAATTCTAGGAACAGAAAAGTGACCACTTTCTGGAAGGCAGGACGCATGGAGAAGTGAATCATATGTGACATTTGGGAAGACAGACCGCGGGGGTGGGGGGGGGGG
>PITA01007871.1:73922-88589 GCA_004023965.1 Spilogale gracilis | reverse complement strand
GGCTCTGCCTCTGGTTGGAAGGGGGGCTCTGCCTCTGGTTGGGAGGGGGGCTCTGTCTCTGGTTGGGAGGGGGGCCTGGCCCTCTAGCCCTCCAGCCACTCCCTTTTTGTCATTCTCCTCAGCTCCCTCCTTCCCTCTGTTCCGGGCTCCTCTCTGCGGTAACCAGGCCGCAGTGTTCTGCAGGCACCACTCTGGCTCTGCTGACGCTGACCAGGATTTGAATGGCGGTGCTGGGGTGGAGGTGGGCCCCCTGCCCCAGTCTGGCCAATCCTCCAAGAGGCCGACAGTGGCAGGGCCACAGGCAGTGGGAGGATTGCACAGTGGCTTTAGCAAGCCCCACGCTGAGAGCAGCATGCTGGAGTCCCTAACTTTTCCTGCGCACCCCAGATTTCAACCTTCAGCAGCAGTCTCTAGGCACGTTCAGCCCCACGGTCCCTGGGACATCTGGGGTGCCCTGAAATCCACCTTTGCCCGCCCCCCTGCCCAGAACAACCCACCCAGAATCCTGGGAAGCAGGCAGTGATGATAAGAGCACCAGGCTGATTCTCTCGTGAGACTCAGACAGCATGCCACACCTCAGAAGTCAGACCTCTGGGGAGAGGGGTGAAGGGTCCTGCAATAGGCAAACCCAGAACAAAGACACAGGATGTCAACATAGTGGTGTAGGGGAGGACGGGGCCAGGCCCCTCTGGTTGCCGCATAGGCAGCCCACACAGGACACATAGCACCTGCAGAGGTGAGCTGGGGACAGGACAAGGAGGGCCCTCCTAGCCCTTCCTGCCACTCCCCTGCCTGGCCCCAGGCCCCGTGACCCTGAAGGGCCACACACACATTTTGAGGATGTTTGTCATTGCAACCCTGGCTCCCTGCCCCAACCACCTTCTAACTTCCTTTATAGTAAAGGGTGCCCTGAGCAGGGTGGGCAGAATGGCATCTCGTCACCAAGAGGCCTGATGAGGCTCATCCACACCAAGTGGTCGGCAGGAGCCCAGGGGCTGGCCCTGTCACCGGGCTCATTGCTCTGGGCCCTGCACGACCACTGGACCCAGAATCCAAGGTTAGGGCCAAGGGGTAGGCGGCTCCAGGCGGTGGGGGGAGGGCCCCAGGCAGAAGCAGGAGCCCGTTGTTCCCACTGCCAGGATGAGCACTATGCTAGATGATGAGAATCCCCCCCATCCTACTCTGGGGCTTGAAACCCTGAGAACAGCAGGCATGGCCAGGTTTCTACCAGGCACATACGCCTTTTATAGTGGGACAAAAACAAACCTGATGGCAGAAGTCCATGGAGGAAGCATCCATAAAATCGCCAGCTGTCCGCAAGTGGTGGCTAGAATGGCCTCACATGGCTGGGGACAGCCAGAACTTGGCCCTGCCACCAGCCAGCCGAGTCTCCGGCGGTGCCCAGAGCAGCAGAACTGCCTGGTGTAGAGGTACTCGGAAAAGCCACCAAGTCCGTCCCACGGGCAGGATGACCACGGCCATCCCACAAACAGCCAGAACGTCCTCCACACGGGCTCCCAGAGAGCTCAGCTCCAAAGCTGCCCCAGCCTGCCGAGCCCCAGCCTTCACTCTTGACCGTGGCCCACCCTGGTCTGGCACATGGGGTAAGGCACGTGATGCTGCTGGCAGCCTGCCACCCCACCAGCCATGCTCATTTCTATGCGCCATCAGCCCCGCCAAATCCCACGACCTTGGCATTTGGGGGCCACAGGAGAAGGACACCGTGGGTGCACCACCCCTCCGTCAAAGCATCAATTAGCGTTCCCCGTGCAAAGTTGGGGCTGTAATTACAGCAAGTGATAGGCAGGCCGGTAGCCTGTGTCCGAGGAGCAGATTAACAGAGGAGGCTGGGTATGCCTGTGCTCACCTCGAACCACGGGTGCGTCCTAAACAGGGCCTGGCGCCCCGGGAGCCAGTGATTAATGGAAGGACCAGAGTGGGGATGTTTCTCTGGCATCTGGCATCTGCTTCCTCTTGGCAGTCACCAGGCTGGCCAGGACTTTAGGCAGAGCAACTGTGAGCCCCAAGGGAGGGGCAGGCCTCCCTCTACCTCCCCCAGGCTGGAGCGGGCCCCTGGGCATCGGCTCCTCCGGGAGGGGAAGAGGCAGAGGAAGGCCAAGTCTAGATGGGGCACGTGTATGAGGAGCCCAGAGTTTGAGCCCCTTCACCAAACCACATGGAATCAATGGCTGCCTCCCACCTCCCCTACAAAACACGTGCACGCCTGCTAACAGCAAAGGCACCTGCCAGCACTGGTGCCATCCACGCAAGGGTACCAGGTCGAAAAGAGACCACCTGCTCAGGTGGCAGAGGGAGTGAAGGAGCCTGGGGCTGGGGATGCGTCCTTCCCTGAGGATGCACGGGGAAGGGGAAGGCGAGAGTCTGCAGGCGCACAGATGTTCCCACACCCACACGGATAAAACGGCAGGTGTGCGTGCTGAGGGCTGAAACACTGTGTTGCCCACTCAGGTACCGAGCTACCCTGTGTCAGGTCCTGGGACACAAGGACAATCTGGGGACAATGTCTTGCCGGAGAGGCTCCTGGTCTGGCAGAGGAAGACATTCCTCGAATGGGAACAGCGCCGGGGTTCTGGGGGTGGGGCCTGCCCAGGGAGGCCCCCATGGGATGGGGCGGGGGCAGGGAAGACACGAGAGAGGACGAGACCCCAGCTGGGATGCACGTATTGGAGCGTGTGTTGCCGTGGCCACTGCCACGTCCAGGGAGCCAGACACCTGGAAGCACGTGATCATGGGACACGGCCTCCATAGCCACGCCCCTGTCGTCACAGAGAGACGGCACAAGCAGGGTGGCCACGAGGTGGGGCTCAGGTTCACAGCCCAGAGCAACTAACCGCACAGCAGCTGTGTGACCGCAGGCCTCCACAGGAGCCGCATGATGTCCCTGAGCCACAGTGCCCTCCGCTGTCCACAGGGAGGGGAGGTACCCCCACCCCGTAGAAAGCACTCAACACACGTGCCCACCACTTGGCAAACTTCAACGGGGCCAGCGTCCACCGCCATTCCTCCACTGGGGCTTCCTTCTGCCTTTCCAGGTGCGTGCTCCTGTGGTCCCCTGGGGCTGGTCTACTGTGACTGCCCATCTTCACCTGGTGACCAATTCACCCCCACCTCTTCTTTTCTAACCGAATGGCCCTCCAATCCTTATGGCCCCGTGACTGGTCCACAGGTGGGCCTGGGACCTCAGCAAGGCCAACCAGGGTCCTCCCCTGGTATTCTGAGGCCCGTGGTACTTCCTGCAGAGCAGTGGGCCCTCGGCTCCCCGGACGTGCTTCCTCCACCTCCAACTTGAACCAGCCCGAGGAAGCCCTCAGAGCCCATCGGGGCACGGCCAACACGCTGGGGTCCGCTCACCACCCTGAGGCCCCACATGCGGGAGCCTGGAGGCCAGTTCAGCCTGGCCTTCCCAAAGGCACAAGCCATGAGGGCGGACTCCGAGACTTGCAGCCAGGAGACCGCAGGCCAGCCGCACACAGCTCACTCAGCAACCGCGCAGATGACCACTCGCGCTCCTGCCCCCCAGGAAGGTTCTATAATTTCTCTGCTTCTCAGACTGGGAAGCCATCACCCAGCCACACACATGCTGCAGTGGCTCCTTCCAAAAACCTGGGTTTCATGGAGGCACCCACTCCGGGACCAGAGCCGAGGTCTCTGCCCTGGACCAGCCAGGAGCCCAAGGTCCCGGGTACCCACAGCCAAGAACATTTCCTGGGACAACAGAGTGAGCGAGCTCTGGCCAGCCAACATTCCCTGGACACGACCAACATTCAACACAACAAATGAAGACAAATGAACTATTTCCACTGCCAGGAATACTGCCATCCCCAAAGGGTTTAAGAGACAAAGTGAGGAGAGGCATTGGATTGAGGAGAAGCAGGCCTGCTAGCCGCGCCCCCCTCCCCCAGCCCTCACCTTCACTGGGCCCCCCCGAAGCCCCACTCCTGGGCATGGGGGCACGCCACTCACCCTCTCCCTGTGTGTCTGCCCTGCCTCCCCAGGTGCAGCCTGTGAGGTTTCTCCTGGAGCTGTCTCCTTGGGCGCACATAGGGAGAACAACATGTACGGGAGAAATGACCGTGCGTGGAGGACAGTCCCCCTGCGGTGGGCATTTGAGAGGAACCATTCATGAGGGAGGGGTGTGGTTGTCCTCGTCAGGAACCGAGGGAAGGCTTCTCGGTGCCCCGAGGCCTGCCTTCCTCCTCCCCTCTCTAAGCGTAGGGCCTGCGGAGCCGGACCGAATGCCGAGGTCTGCCCGGCTGCCCCCCTACTCAGTGTTGATGTTGCTGAGTCACAAGCAGCAGGACCACAGTGTCACCTGGGGTCCGGTCTACAGCATTTCTGAAGCTTCTCCTCTGTGCCCACCCTGGGGCACAATGAGACACATTTCTGCTTCTCATTAGCTTGTGCCTTGGTGCGGGACAACACACACTGAAATACAGAGGCACTGACCAGTCCCTTTCTGGGCCCTGCTGTGCCCCCAGCCCCACTGTGAGCCCCTGAGCAGGGCTGGACCCCCACCTTGCCTCCCTCGGCACCACAGTCCCAGGATCTGGGTGAGTGGAATGCCGCCAAGCAGCGTTTGTGGCCACGCGGAGGTTTCCGGGCACGGTGAGTTTCTTGATTCTACCCAGGCAGTGCCGGATGATAGAAACACCATGGGCTCTTGGATCCGGAAGATGTGGGCTCAGGGCTTGGCGTTAACCGTTCTAGAGGGATGCTGACCAGATCCCCCATCTCCCTGGACCTGTCTCCCCACTTGTAAATAGGCACTATCCTATCTTTATGGGTCCACCATAAGGACTAAAGCAGAACCAGCTCCAGAAGAGCGGCATCATGACGATTCACGCCCAGGAAGAGGCTGCTGGCCCACAGTGCTGGGGAGAGCCACGCCTCTGCGCGAGCCCCAAAGTTGGGAGCCATCCATAGAGAGGCTCCGCTAAGCTGCACGGGAAGCTCAGACCCCCTACACAGGGCCACGGGCCCCCAGGCCCTCCACGTGCGTGGGCACACCCAGGGCCCACGAGCACCTGCGGCAGGACAAACCAAATGTGGGCCCCCCACGCTGACGGTGGGGTCTTAGTCAGCCCTGGACGGGAGCCAAGTGCTGGCACCCAGTACGGCGTGATGAACGTGGACGTGGCACCTGGAGGATGAGCCAGCCACGGAAGGACAGACACTGCCCGACCACATGTACGAGGTTCCCGCGAGGCATCGACTTCATGGACAAGAAGTAGCGCCAACGGAGGCTTGCTGGTGAGAAGGGACAGTCTCAGTCTAGGAAGACGCACAAGCTCTGGAAACACGTGGTGGCAGCAGCCGCACAACAGTAGTGAATGTGTTTCGTGCCCGACGCGAACCATTAGACGGGCCTAACGTGGTAGATTTCAGGCCCCGCCTATTTTGCTACAATTTAATGGCAGAAGAGACAGGGAAGTGGGGGCGGGGGGCCCTCGCGGACTGTGGCAGCCACTCCCAGGAAGTGCCGGGGTCTACACAAGCCTCATGACCACCTTCCAGAGAGGGCAGGTGGCCCCACCTGCCCACTATAACCCCTGCAGCTCTGAGGAGGGAGCCCTGGCAAGAGCCACGTGTTAATGCACTGGGGGACCTGGTGAATTCCTTAACCTAACCTAACATCGGGAAATTTCCACTTCTAAAGCTACAACAGTTTGTCCTTCCTGCCCATCAGCAACTCCAGGAGCCATCTGTGCTGTTCCTGGCTTGACACCATGCTCCCTCCAGATGCCTGGCTGTCCTGGGGGCAGCTGGCCCAAGGTCTGGCCGCAGACTGATCCCTGGTACGACAGGAGGCCTCCGGGAAATCCAAGGAGCCTCCAATAATTACAAGGAGATAAGGCTATCAGGTGTAATTAAACAGTGTCCATGGGCAGCCCGCTCGCTGCGGCCTCTGTTTCCCCCTCCTACCCGCCTCCTTTTCCCCAAGACTGCAAAATAAATTACCCTGTGAAGTCAGCAGAGGTTGAGCTATGGAAACAATTAAACAGAAATTAAATCTAATTCATTTATACTCCAAGCACAAAGTGGATCATGTAGGTTTTTTTCTCTTTCCTCTTCTCGCCTTGGCGTTAGAGAGGACTATTATGGGAAATTAATCACGAGGCAAAGCAATGAAAGTGATCTATCACTTGTTAAGGGCACCGACAGACTATATAAAATCTCTCATGGCAGCTGAAGAATTTAGAGGTGAGACTGTTGGTGAGATGCGGGAGGCCAAGGAAAGAGGGGGCACCAGGTGCCTGAAGCCCCCAGACTGGCCAGGCCGAGTCTCCCTTCTTCTGGACAGAGGCCTGTCCGTGCGGTTCACGACCGGGCAGGGAAATGCACCAGAAGGGTCCCCAGAGGCCAGCAGGGCTTGGGCCTGGCAGTTTGTGGGTGACTTGGCTTGGTTTTCACCATTTCTCCCAACAGCGGAAGGGCAGGGCTCAGAGGACAAGCCCCTGGAGGGATGACTGCAAGAATGAACCAGACCTCAGTATCCCCACTGCAGGGGCTGCGGGCAATGAGGATTCAATGAGGAAAGGACAGGAGGGCATTCGGAAAGCACGAAGCAGAGTAGCCATGCGGCTGGCACCCGGCCCAGTGAGCCACGCTCCTGGCTCCCTGCTTTCAAGAGAAACAATTTGGGAAATTATTTTCCCATTGTCTCAGGGTAGAGATGGCACAAATGGAATGAAGGGGGGCCCAGGGCTACCAGGGCAAAGAACAGATGCACTTGGGAAGAGAAAGCTGGCCTTGGGAGAGGCAATTTCAGGTGCCGTGCCAGCAAGAGCCAGAGAAGGCCCAGCGCTGGCACGCCCCCAAAAGGCACCAGACCCCCAAAACAGATCTTCCTAACCAAGCAGCTCGGGAGTGGGGGAAAGACTGAGCTTTGAACTTGGCATGAAAAAGGAAGGAATGAAGGCCACTTCTACTCCACTCCTTTCCTGAAGGACAGAGAGCCCTCTGGGCAGATGGGGCTGTCCCTGGGAGCCCAGGCACCCCACTGCTGCCCCAGGGCTCTCTCACTCAATGGAGGCCTCCCGCCATGCTCACAGGCAGGTGCTAGGGGACAGACGGTCAGAAGGGGAAAGCAAAGCAGGAGAGGTGAGCCGGGTGATGGGCAAGAAAAGGGACATCCAGTAGTCTCCTAAACCTACGCGTTATTCCATCATAGGCTTGACTTCATGGCCCAGCCAGCCCACAGTCAGGCCCAGGGAAGAGAGCTCTCACAGAATGGAAGGAACGGAGAGGGCCTGTGTCCTGGGGCCCAGCCCCTTCTCCTGAACCAGCTGTCATCCTTGCCCACACTCTCCACACCCCGCGCTAAGCAAAGGGGCGGCCCTCTCTCCCCTGGATTGGCTTCCCTTTTACCTCTCCTGTCTGTGCTGTCGGAATCACACTGGAACGTGTGCAGGACAGCATGAGCCTCATCCAAAAAAATAAAGGTTTGGTCCTGGCTCCTGGGAGGTCCTGTCCAAGGACCTGATTCAGAGCGGGTGGGAGGTCTTGTCCAAACAGTCTTCGTTGACCTGGGGCCTTGGGCTGCGTGGTACCCGCCCAACACCAGAGGGACCGCACACTGAGGTCAGACCACACACACGGTCAGTGCGGACGGAGACCCAGTAAAGACTCCGGAACCAAGGCTCAGGCATGCGTGCCTGGTCAGCAACACTCTGTGCACGTTCTTGCCCATCGTTCCGGAAGGGCTGAGCCCTGCCCACACAGCTCCATGGGCAGAGGACTCCTGGAGGCTCACACCTGGCCCCTCGGGCCCCCGCCCCATGCGCCTCGTCCCTAGGCTGATTTCCATCTGTGTCCTTTCACTGTAACAGACTGTCCTCACGGGAGTGTGCGGCTTTGCTGAGCTCTGAGTCCTTCTAGTGAACGAGGGAGCCTGCAGGTGGTCTCAGGGGGCCCAGAACGGCAGTGGGGCACTCCTCCAGGCAGAGTAGAAGACCCTCCCGTGGGGCTCCCGGGTGGCTGAATCAGTGACGCATCTGCCTTGGGCTCAGATCACGATCCCAGGGTCCTGAGATTGAGCCCCATGACGGACTCCCTGCTCACTGTTTCTCCCTCTCCCTATGACCCCTGCTCATGCTTTCCCTCTCTCACATAAATACATGAAATCATTTTTTTAAAAGAAGACAACTCTCCCATGCAATTGAGGAAGATGAGACCCGTGTTAAGGGAGCTGTCCAAGATCTGGTGCAGGCCCGTGGGAGGCAGGCTGGGACCGGGGTCCCCACCCCAGGTCAGGGCATACCCCTCCCCAGCCTTCGTTCTCACCTCGGCCCCCAGGGGAGGGGCCCACGGAGCGGTGTGTCAATAACCATGACAAGTAGGCTCTGCCCGGCCGGCTGAGTGGGCATGGGCGCAGCGGCTGGCTCCCACCAGCCAGAGACTGGGGGGAAGGGGAGAGCAGAGCAGCTGTCAAGGCCTTCTGTCCCCTGGAAGGCAGCTGGGGTGAGAGGAGCCGCGGGGCTCTGATAGGGAGGAGCCTCAGGCCAGAGCAAACCGAACTGCCCCGCCCCCAAGTGCGCTTAGCGGGAGCCATGAACTTGCACTAAAGCCCTCTCTGCATTGTCCTCGCCGCCCTAGATGCCAGCCAGCACCCAGCCTCCTCCAGGCTCTCTCCAGCACAGGGATGCAGGCCTGCGAGCGATTCACATCCTCTGTCCTTTGAGCCCGCACCTGGGCCTGGGGGCAGCCCGCGCCACGGAGAAGCCCACACCCGCCACCCAGCCTCGGCTGGCCAGGCAAGAGGATGGGATGAGGGGTGGGCTCCCCTCCGTGGCTGCCACAGAGTGCCCCAGGGTCTCTTCCAGGCGGGGTTTCCGCTGTACTGGACGGCTTCCCCCAAGACCAGCCACACGAACTGTGGTCCCCAGAACAAAGTGAAAACGTGAGGCCTCACTCAAATTTCACGATGGTGGCACTGGGGCTGTAAACCAAGCGTGCACCGTCCTGAGCCCCGGGCCCTGCGTGGCTCTGCGTCAGGCTGGGATGACGCTGGCCCTGTCCCCACGGTCAGAGCCTCCGCCTCATCTGGGCAAGGTCTGTGGACACACACAGAGTGTAGCGCTCAAAAGCCACACGGCTTGTCCTCCTCACACCAGGTACAGCCACGGGCCCGCTGCTCACCCAGACGCCTCTGCACCTGCTGGTGCGGGCACACACCTCACACGTGTATGTTCGCACAAGCATATGCACGCACATGCACACACAGATGCGCACAGACACAGGAACACGTGTACTGTGCACACGCTCATAGAGAGGCACATATATGCACACATGCACACATGGATGCACACACAGGAACACGTGTACTGTGCACATGCACATAGAGATGCACATATATGCACACATGCACACATGGATGCACACAGGAACATGTGTACTGTGCGTGTGCACATATATGCACACACATGCACACACGGATGCACACAGGAACACGTGTGCTGTGCACACACACATAGAGAGGCACACATATGCACACATGCACACATGGATGCACACACAGGAACACGTGTACTGTGCACATGCACATAGAGATGCACATATATGCACGCACATGCACACACGGATGCACACACAGGAACACGTGTACTGTGCACACGCACATAGAGATGCAACATATGCACGCACATGCACACACGGATGCACACACAGACACAGGAACACACGTGCACTGTGCACGCACATACAGACACATGTATATGCACACAGACACACTCATGTGTGTACTGTGCACACGCACATACAGACGCACGCACATGCACAGGTGCACACAAAGACACACACACGTGCACATACATGCTCAGGGCCTTCCCCTTTGCCCTGCGGACAGCAGGGAGCCCAGCTGAAATAACAGCATGGCATCACAGAGCAGCTGTCCGGGGCCCCCAAATGGTGGACAAGCAAGTCAGCCCTCCCCTCCCACCCAGAACCCAAGGTTCCCGAAGGTTCCCAGAGCTGGACCATGCATGAAGACCCCCTCATTCCCTCCATTAGCAAATAGTAAAGCCACCAGAGGGGCCATGAGGCTGGACCAGAGTCCCGCAGCTGGGAAACTGCCAACTAGACCGGGCATCGCCACCCATACTCCCCCCAGGGAGGGCCAGCACGGCAGTTCCCAGCGGTTCCTGGCGGGCGGCTGGCATCCTGCTCCACGCCTCGTCCTCTCCTGCCAGACCTGCCTTACTGCCCTTGGCACCTCAGCTCTGGGCGTGTGGACCGCAGCGGGCACTTAGAGCAGAGGGTTCCCCGGCTCTCCCACCACCGACCTGAGTCCGTGATCGCTGGGAACCCGTTGCCCGGGACATGGCTGTAATGGGGTATCATTTCAAGTGTATGCGCCCTTCTCGGGGACAGCAAGGTCCCCGCAGCTATGGAACTCCCCTCCCATGTGGGGCCCGCGGCCGTCTTGGGACTTCCACTCAGCCCGCAGACACAAGCGCCCTCACACGGGGCATTTTTAGCGACTCCCGAGCTGCGCTGTTTCCTGAAGTGCGATGACGGGAGGCACGGGCACTCTCCATTTTATAACCCGGCACACAGCAGCAGTACGCACGAGACGAAGGACACCTTGAACAATGAGTATTTTCACATAGTCCTACTGGGACTCTGTATCTGTGATTCGTCAATGTACTCTTCCGCTAATATAAATAAAGTGAATGATTTTCGGTCATTAAAAATCCAATACGGTTTAACCTTTAATTGCACAGCCGAACAAATCCCTTTCACAGTGAAGTCGACATCGGGCGTTCGTGGGAAGTGACTGCACCGGGAGCAGGGCCGGAAGCCCTCTTGCTTCTCTCCACACCCCCGGAGCCCCGACATCAGCGGGAGGGGCCAGCCCAGGACACGGGGATGCGTGAAATGCTCCTTACACATGTGTGTGCCCCTGAGGGTGGCAAGTGCTTGGAGGCCCTCGTGCTCCTCTCCACGCTCCCATCACCCATCCTGGAAACTGCTCTGACCGCAGAGGCGCCGTGCAGCCAGGCCCGCATCCAAGACTGTAAAGGGTCTCTCCCTCCTCAGAGGCCCTCCTCCTAGCTACACGTTCCTGACTCCATGTGCTGACTTCAGGGCGAGGGGCCCTGTGGGGCCACCTGCTACGTACCGAACGTGTGTGTCCCTCCAGATTCACAGGGGCCTTTGGGGGATCACTGGGTCCTGAAGGGGAGCCCGCACGATGGGGTCAGTGCCCATAGAGGAAGAGAAGCTGTCTCTCCGCCAGGGGAGGAAGGCTGGCAGCCCAGCAGAGGGCTGTCACCACACACCGAGCCCGCAGGCACCGAGCCCTGGACGCCCCAGCACCACGAGAAGTCGGTGCTTATTGCCCCATTACAGCAGCCCGTGCGGCTGGGACACCCCCGCAAAGTACCTTTTATCCATGTGTCCCCCCAACTATTCTCAGGGTACATTTGGGTGCCTGAAGAGCTCTCTGTCATCCTGCAGTCAAGTCTTCCCACCCAGACACACACGCATGCACACACACACCACCTCCTTCCCCAAGAGGTTCTGCGGTTTGCCTCGGGGATGCTGGAGCTCATCTACAGTAAAGAAGAGAATCGTCGGCTGGCATTTATCCAAAAAGAGGAGACACGCTATGTAAAGAGCTTGAGACGGTCCCTCGGTCTTGACAAGGATCTCTGACGGTCCCTGCTCACACAGCCAGAGCCCACCTGCTCCCGGAAGCCACGCGACACGGCAGCTCCCCAGATCACCTCTGTGCCCCCCAGCCCCTGCCAGCATCCCCCCAGCCTTACTTTCTGGTCACGCGTGTTATCTCTCATTAAACACGGAGCTGCTCGAGGCCAAGAACCGTCTCTAACACACTTCCGTGTCCCTGCACTCCCCCAGAAGAGAGACTGAGAGAAAGCACTCAGCAAACATTTGAGCCAGTGACGGGGGGGTCGCGAAGAGCAGGAAGGAGCAAGGCTGCCTGGTGGCCGTCTCCTCTCACTCATTCACAGTGAGACTGTGTTCTTCGAACCCTGCCACCCGGGGAAGTTGGGACATCATCGCTGGGAGATTTCCAGCTGCGCATATCTCAGGGACAGAGATGGAATCCAGACACGGAAGTCAGAGGTGACCGAGGAGGGAGACTCAGTCAACCCCGGAGGGGGCAGCAGCTTCACCCTCCGCCACTGTGGGAAGGGGAGGCAGAGCGGCGTCCTATGTTTGTGTGTCCCACACCCTGCGGCAACGGATTTCCAGACACGGAAGTAACAGACTAATAAAAAGTTTACGTGCGTTACCCAGCAATCCCAGGGTTGGTAAAGATCCGAAAGAACCGCAGTAGGACCTCGAGATGTTTGCGTACCAGCAGCCAAGAGGAAGCAAGGCTAGGTCCACTGACGGGTGAACAGATGAGCACACGACAGAAGAGTACTCAGCCCTAAACAGAAAGTTCTGACCCTTGCTACAACACAGGCGGACCTCGACATCAGCTGGGCACAAAAGGACAGCGACTGTAGGAGGCCACTTACATGGGGCCCTTAGAGTCACCAGATTCACAGAGACGGGGAGTAGGATGGGGGTCTTAGGGGCCGGGGGACGGGAAGGGGAGGCTGGTGTTTAATGGGAAACAGAGTTTCAGTTTGGGACGATGACGATGTTCTGGGGGCGATGGTCACACAACAATGCGAATGTGCTTGAGGCCACCAAACTGTGCACTAGAAATGGGGGAGAGGGTACGTTTTTATGTTAGGTCTACTTTGCCCCCAATTTTTATCAGTTTAAACGTCTTCAAGCATGACGGGAAGTGTCACCCGGCACCACCAGACCCCGCTGGGGTCCCACCTGTTCAATCAGCTGGCCCTGGGCTGGGAGGAAGGAAAGGCCATTCTGTGCTCTCAGAGACGTCTCCAGATGTTGGCGCTGATGTGTCCTCGGCTCTTCCCACGCCCCCGTCTTAGCGCCCCAGCACGGCTCCAACAGAAGGCCTTGCCTGGGGGCCTTATAAACAACACACCCCGATTTCTCACAGTGGTGGGGCTGGGAGGCCGAGATTCCAGCACCGGCTCAGCCAGACTTCATGGCCGGCCCTGTTCTCGCTTGAGTCCCCACGCTGGCGGAGGGGACGAGGGAGCTCTCTGGGGTCCCTTTCATAAGGTCACTAGCCCCACTGGGAGGTGACCTCTCACCTCCTAATACCATCACCTTGGGGTTACGACATCACCGTATGAACTGGGGGCCCTCAGTCCATTACATTTTGGTCAAAGTTCTCCTCCCTGACTTTGTCTCTCCAGAGTCCAGAGGTGTGACCGAGGAACGCACTCACTCATTCAGTCGGAAGATGCCGGGCCCTGGGCCAAGGCCCCAGTGTCGGAAGCACGACCAGGGAAGAGACCGCTGTCCGCCAGTGGGCTGAGAGAGCCCAGAAAGCTCGCAGATCAAACACAGCCCATGAAACACCCGCGGTCCGGACCCGGGGTGCTCGCTGACTGCCCTTCGTCTGGGAAGAACGACGCAAGTCTCACATCGGAGGGCTCGCCTCCCGCGGCCTCCGCAGCCCGACCTTGCCCTCCCCTCCTGGCCCCAGGGCTACCAAACAGCCAGGCACACCTAAGGGGTCCCAGGGATGTACGCCCCAGGCACAGAAGGCACTGTCCTGGGGACGAAAGGCTGGGACTTGAGTCCTGCTCTTGTGATTCCTTGATGTTTCTCCCTTTGGGGCCTCAGTTTCCTCACCATTAAAACTGTCGAGTTGGACTGAACGATCTCCAGACCCTCACTCCACGCCCGGGACCTTCCACGCCTTTTCCTGGAGGCAAGTCGGGGGAGGAGTCCAGAGAGTTCTGGGCTGATATAATGAAATGCTCTCCATTTGGAGAGACGTGAGTCCGACACACAGGGCTACGTAAAGGGACGTTCGGGCAGGTCTGCCAACACACAGCAGACAACCTCCGGGTTCAGAGCCTCTCCCTTGGGCCAGGACTTACAGCTGGGCTCGCCACGAGGGGGGCACGCGTCGATGGAGCCTCCCCGCCCCCTGAGCTCCACGCTCCAGGCTCCCAGAGGTGACAAGGAAACGCCTCTGCTCTCAGGACCAACACAGGGGCCCGCCCTGGGTTTCCGCGGGGCAACATCCCAGGATGCACAGCAACAGCCCCCCCCAGAGTCTGCTTCCAGTGGGGAAAGCCGCCCCCCAGCCCCAGCAGCGTGCAGGATGCCTGTCCCTCTCGCTGATGCCGGCAGTGCATCTGGGGGTGACTGCCTCCACGAGGGAGCTGTGTGAGGGTCGCCCCAGTTTGCCTGGTGCCCCAGAGCACAGCAGTGCCCCCCACAGAACACCCCAGGGCCCCATGTGCCGAGGCTCTATGCAGACAGGATAACAAGGATTCCTGCCCGCCATCCACCATCACACAAGCGCCCGCCACACCATCAAGAATGTTCTTTCTCTTGGGGGCACCTGGGTGGCTCAGTTGGTTAAGCGACTGCCTTCAGCTCAGGTCATGATCCCAAGGTCCTGGGATCGAGCCCCACAGTGGGCTCCCTACTCAGCAGGAAGCCTGCTTCCCCCTCTCCCACTCCCTCACTTGTGTTCCCTCTCTACGTGTCTCTCTCCTTCTGTGTCAAATAAATAAAAATCTTAAAAAAAAAAAAAAAAAAAAAAAGAACGTTCTCCTGGTGGCTAAGCAC